>JAWQFJ010026799.1:0-7500 GCA_034096865.1 Theodoxus fluviatilis | reverse complement strand
TCAAAGAACTATGATCTACAACCATTCCATCTAAAGCATGCTTGCACTTTGCTGTGCATTGATTTGAACATTTTAATGAGTTTTGTTGAGATACCTAGTTTTGCAAGAACAATCCAGAGACATGGGCAGTTCACTGAGTAAAACGCGTTTTCATAATCAATGAATGCTCCATAGAATTTTCCTCTTCCATCAACATAGACGGACTTCGTAATCATTGCATGCAGTGTGAAAATATGATCTATTGCTAAATGGTCCCTTCGGAAACCAGCCTGCTATACACATATTTTGTTGTTTTTCTGCCCAGCTTTGTAATCCGTTTGTCAGCACCGAAGAGAATAGTTTGCTTATGAAGCTTAGGAGCGAGATGCCTCTGTAATTTCGGGGGTCGAGTGAATTTCCTCTTTTGTATATTGGTACAATGACCGATCGACTCCGTTCCTCGGGGAAATTTTGCTTGTCATTAATAACGTTAAAAAGTTTGATGAGATGGGGAACAAGATACTTTCTGCCTAATTTTTTAGTTCATCCGGTGTTTCGTCAAGGCCTGGAGCTCGGCCGTGGCTAAATTTTACAATAGCTAGTTCTACCGCTTCTGCAGTGATGTTGGTATCCAAAGTGTCGTCATGTACGTTTGTTTCAGAACACATTAGAATATAATTCTCTCTGAGAGTGTTTTGATTAAAAAGACTTTCAAATAAGCTTTCCACACTTCAATTTTGATATCAAGAAATTGTGTTTCTTTCCGTGATTTCTTGCTAAGAAAGTTCCAAAATGTATCAGAGTTTAAGGTTTTTCAGGAGGCAACATCTCCGCTTTTCGGCGTGATCCTTTTCTTATTTTGAATCAATTGTTTATAACAGTTTGGGCATTGTACATAAATGTCTTTTTTATTTTTTCTTAGAGGTCTTTTATAAACAGAGAGTGCCTTCTTTGCCATCAGTTTTGAGGCCTTGCATTCTTTATCAAACAATTCAATTTGTCTACCGTCACCCTGACTGTACGTAATGAAGGTACGTCACATACAAACGGCAGTTTGGAGGAGAGCATCTGTAAATAATCAAACCGAGGTGTTCACCCCTGTATTTATGGTGGCAGTAGCATAGCTCAGTGAGGCTTTGAACTCTGTTGATTGCATATTTTGAAGAGCCTCCTCTTCTTTGTCTCTGTCCCACATTATTTTATGTCCACCACTTGCTTCTGTATCTAACCTTTTTTCTGATCCTATCTGAATCACAAGAGGCTTATGACTGGACTCTACCCTAGATTCAATAGTTACCGTGATTTTCGTGTTGATACTAGTACTTGTGTTTAAGCAATAGTCAACCACACTGTCTCCATGTTGAGAGACGTAGGTAAGCTTTCCTTCAGTATCACGCCTATTGCTTCCGTTTAATATATTAATATGATATACCTTACTGAATTCTGTTCAAATCTCTCCAAACTGGTTTGACGTCATATCTTGTGAATATCGGAGAGAAGCGCTATCAGGAAACAAACAGTAGTCATTTTCCTGTTCGTTCTCATCATAATCATTAAGCAACATTTCTTCAAGTAAATGTGTATTACATTTAATTTATCTGTCTCTGTAATAAGTAGAGTCTATCGGCGGGATGTAAATAACATACAAGATAAGATTCTCTAAAGCAGAATTACCCATTTTGGAAACAACCATATTGTCGAAATTACAAGATATTTGAGAGACAGTTGTTGGGTATGACTTTTTAACCAGAACTACTACCCCACCGGATTGTCGACTCTGGTGGGACAACTTGTTGCTGGAGAGTGGAGTACAATGTAGTCGTTGAAATAGATGGTAAAGTCAAAATCAGGTGAGGTGAAGCTCTTGACGATACAGCACACATTGAAAGTGGACACATACTGCACAAAGCCTGGTTCACTTAGCCTTGCAGCGAGGCTTTCCACATTCCAACATATAATGTTTAAATTGTCTGACCTTTGTGGTGATAGTACAGTACCCAGAGTTCTCTCTGTTCTAGGTTGTCTGGCATCGTAGGGGAGAGGGCGCCGGCCTTGGGCTCCATCAAGGCATGTCCACCCCGGTTGCAAAGGTTGTCCGGTACCGCAGAGGGGTGGGCGTCGGCCTGACCGTCAGGTCTGGGCAGAGCAAGCGAGAGCGGGGCCCTGCGGTCTCGCTGCCTCAGTGTGGCGCAATCTTCCACTCCACACATTCTGTCGGCCGTCGAATCACGCTGCGCAGCTACTCGAGGGCAGGGGTCTGTCCATCTCCGTCCTCGCATCGTCAAATAAATCTTCTTCCTTGTCCTCTTCACCATTGTCTGTCTCTCGCGGCTCCTCCGTCTGAGAGGAGCTCGGCTGTGTGGTATCTGTGACAACCCAGTCAAGCAGGGTGCGCTGGGTTCACTCTGCACGCTCCTCATGTGCACAATGTGAGCCAATCACTGGGTGAGGTGTTGGCCCTTTTGTTCACGCTAGCACGCTTCTCCCATGCCGGGGAGCACGGGGAGTTTGTCTTGGAGTCGCACTCACTGACTGGGTTGTGTCACGTGCTTCACTGTTTGTCAACAGCAGCACGTGTTTGTCTGTTGAGACCTGGCTCGAGATTGTTATAGATTCGTGTATAGCAGACTGCACGTCAGTTTCGGCTGTTACTGGATGTCACGATTCTGTATATTCTATTTAATTTTACAAAAAGATTAAAGAGAAGGTCTGTCACCGCTTGTGGGTTTAGTGACTTTAAGTCCACTTCATTGTGTGTTTTTTGTGCGGTATTATACACCTTTTCAAGGGTTATGCAGCGTCAGCGCTTGCTGTTAGAGGCGTTTTTGCACGTGCTTTTCCACCTTGATGCCGTGTGTCCCCTGTTACACGGTACTTACGGATTCTTGTGCAGGGATTTTTTTTAATATACAGACCGATTTTTATTTCGCAAGATATGGGGAACAGGAATATGCATTGAGGATTCTAAGAACTGTAATGAAGCCCGCTGTGTGGGGCGGTTTTAAAGGTTTTTTAATTTGTAATTGTTTTCGTTTCTTCTTTTCATTTTCCTTTGTCTTTTCATGTAATGAATGAGTTTTTGTATTGAAAGACATGTCTGTATGAGTTAATTGTTTTATTTAAAATTATGTTTGTGGCGTCTGTTTTTAAATGTGATTAGTGGCTGAGGAATGAATTTCCACCCCTTTTTTACTGTCTGGTTGGTGGTCGAGCTACATACCACCTACCCCAAACGCGACAGATGGGGGTTCTTCCGGGAGTTCCTTCCATCTATCAGTCACTAATCTTTGTGTTGTCTCGTGTTATTTGTAAATGTAACTGAAATTAAATCAACGTAAATTTTTGGGGTGCTCTGATTTATTCTACTGTAAAAGTTTCTGTAGTACTTTGCCGCGCATGGCGCTGGCTGTTTTGTACTGTCAGCGAGGAGATCTGTTCTTTACGGATTTGGAGGCTGAGTCAGTCTGTCGATTTGTTTTTTGTGTGTCCTTTGTTGGGCGTTACTGATCACAAATTGGGTGACAGTGTTGGGTCTTGCCGGGGTAGACCTGGGTGGTTGCTGTTTACAGGATTTACGTGACGGCACTGGGTCTGGGCAGACCTGGTTTCTTTTTGTTGTGGGTTGGTGTCTCTCCTGGTGTTAGAGGCATGGTTAGAAGCAGTCGTGAGGACGGTCCTTGGGGTGCTGGGGTCACCTGTTGAGACTGAACCCGAAGTCTGAAGCCCTCCTGATTTGTAGTCTGTCTTCAATGCATATTTTGTGGTCTGGGAGGTAGCTCCCCACCTCATTGTTTATTAGTGTTCTTTGGGGGGTCTGGGAGGTAGCTCCCCGCCTCATGGGTGGTTTATTGTCCTTTTGGGGTTCTGGGAGGGTCTTAAATCTTTTTTGCATCGTTGTGTACAAGGTCAATTGTTGTGTGTGACACTACGTTTTGTTTATCTGTCGGCAGATGTCAGATCACCAGATACCTTCTCTCCCTGTGACCGCAGGTATTCTCTGCCTCTCTGTAGGAGTGCGAGCTTGTCTGACCATGTGGTGAATGTTACGAGGATAGACCGAGGGCGCCCATGCTGGCTGTCTCGCGGTCCGAGTCCCTGCACTTGCACAATCCCTCGCTCTTGCCAGTCGACATCAGGAACATCTTCCCGGAGCAAATGCATCACAGCGTTCAGGCAGTCCCAATATGTTTCTCTTTCTCCCTCTCGGACCCCCCAACACCTGACGTTGTTCCTTATTGTATGTAATTCTATGTGCTCTCGCTGCCTCTGCCTCGTCCAGCCTTCCCAGACATGGCTTGTGACGTCGCTCAGCCTTTCTTTTATTTCACTCTGCTATATCTGAAATGCGTGACTCCAATGAATCAGATGTTGGTACTGTTGCTGAGATCTTCTGTCGGTTTCCTGGATAGAATTTTTCATGTGTTCCTGCTGGTCGCACGGCCACTTTATGAATGACTTAGTGTACATGATTTCATTATGCAAGCTATCAAATTTGTCGCCGATCATCTTTGTCAGTCTTTCACTTGCTTCACACATCTGGAGAAGGAAGAACGAACCACGTGGGGGTTACGCGGTGGGTCTATTCTTACCCCCAACCCCAATCACTGACATGAGTCTTCAGCTGCTATTTTGCGAGCGGTGACACAGACTGTCTCAAGTCTCCATGAAATGACACATCACATGTCCTTTGTCATCCATGCTACGCATACCTATGGCGTTGCTTCACGAACGAAGATGAGACGATGCTGCTGTTCACATCCACCGCAGACACGTTGGTGGCTGTAGAGGCCGATGCGGGACCGGCAAGCCCGACCACAGCGGCCGCAGGGGAAGATCTGGCCAGAGTCTAGCATGACGCCCTCTCGGTTTTTTCTCCTCTGGCGCTTCTCTTTTAGTGTGTTCCTGCGGGAGCTCTCCAACACTGCCCTGGCTTTATTGATGGTGGTGCGCCAGGCATCTCTGTCAGCAGCGACGGAGGTCCACTGTCGGGGATCGATGTTGCAGGAGATGAGGGCTTTCTTGAGAGAGTCTTTGTATCTCTTTTTCGGGCCCCCTTTGTCACGTCGACCAGTGGAAAGCTCACCAAATAGTGCTACCTTGGGCAGGCAGTGGTTTTCCATTCTGGATACATGACCTGCCCAGCGCAGCTGAGATCTCAAAAGCATGGTCTCTATGCTGGTGAGCTGAGACCGTTCCAAAACTTCCACATTTGTGATGTAGTCGTTCCAGTGTATCTCCAGGATCGTACGCATACAGCGTTGGTGGAAGCGTTCCAAGAGCCTCAGGTGTCGGTGGTACAGGACCCATGATTCCAAGCCATACAGGAGTGTGGTAAGGACAACCGCTCTGTATACACTGATTTGTGTGTCCTTTCTGAGATGTTTGTTGCTCCACACTCTCTTGTACCACCCTCCAAAGGCTCTGCTGGCCTTGGCTATTCTGCTGTCCACTTCCTTGTCTATCTTGGCATCTGCCGTGAGGGTGCAGCCCAGGTATGTAAACTGGCCGACAGAGCGTAGTTCGGTCTCCCCAATGTAGATGTGAAGAGGGTACACACACACACACATACACACACACACACATACACACGTACACACACACACACACACACACACACACACAAAGGCAGCGTTGGTTCAAGTTGGCATATTACACTCATCACGTTGCAAGTCGCAACATTTGCAACTTAGCACTTAAAGCATCCATTTACTCAAAGTGCGATACATTGTATGAAATATTCATGCCAATGAATTGTGGCACAACTATTTAGCCCTTGTCAGGCAAGGAATACCTTTCCTTATTCTCTACTTTATGCAATCATATTCTTTTCTTCAAAGATCATAAGTTTCTGTTTACTTTGTACCAACTTTACCGCGTTCTTCCGTTCACTTTTAACATGCTGGAATAAACTGCCTGCGTTTTGTACCTGTAGGACTGCCAGCTGATACCATAGCTAAAGTCGGTGCTGGATCCAATGAACACTTGACTGCTTTAGAGGAAGGAGATTATGTTGCGGCTGGTGTTATTGGGCATGTCATAGTGTGTCTCTCTCTGTCTCTCTCTGTGTCTCTCTCTCTCTGTCTCTCTCTCTGTCTCTCTCTCTCTGTGTCTCTTTCTGTGTCTCCCTCTCTATGTGTGTGTGTGTGTCTCTCTCAGTCTCTCTCTCTCTGTCTCTCTCTGTCTCTGTCTCTCTGTCTCTCTCTCACTCTCTCTCTGTGCCTCTCTGTCTCTCTCTCTCTCTGTGTCTCCCTCTGTGTGTCTCTCTCTGTGTCTCTCTCTGTACGTCTCTCTCCGTCTCTCTCTCTCTCTCTCTCTCTCTCTCTCTCTCTGTGGGTGTCTCTCTCTCTCTGCGTCTCTCTCTCTCTGTATCTCTCTCTGTGTCTCTCTCTGTGCCTCTCTCTCTGTCTCTCTCTCTGTGTCTCTCTCTGTGTCTCTCTCTGTCTCTCTCTGTCTCTCTCTGTGTGTCTCTCTCTCTTTGGCTCTCTCTCTCTCTCTCTCTCTCTCTGTGCGTATGTGAGTGCGCGCGCGCGCGCGCGCGCGCGTGTGTGTGTGTGTGTGTGTGTGTGTGTGTGTGTGTGTGTTAGTTATGGAACTCTGTCCATGTAAGCCAAGTGTGAAAGTATGTTTGTTACTCTGTGTGTGTGTGTGTGTGTGTGTGTGTGTGTGTGTGTGTGTGTGTGTGTGTGTGTGTGTGTGTGTGCGTGCGTGCGTGCGTTTCTTCCCGATCTTCTGCTAATAATTTTGTTTAATAATCAGCTCTGACCGACCCTATAGACACAGGGATCAGATGGCAGGTACATGTCATGATGAATAACATTTGCCCCACTCACATGTAACAAGGAATTCGTTCACCTGTAATTATCTGCCTTGCGACAGATGTGGATGGCAAGGGGATGGGGTGGGAATCAGGGTGAGGGTAGGGATGGGGGGTAGTTTGCAGCCGGGATGAATGTTCTGGAGCGGGGGACAGAGGGCGAACACAGCAACTTTAAAGGCCTCCTTACACACGTGGCAAGTTTTGTTTAAAGGACAGAGCATTTCTATGTGCCCGGTAGAAAGCTAAATTAGAACTGGGGTGGGTGCGATATTGGAATATTAACAAAATTACAGACGAGGTCATCAGCCGGAAAATAAACCCGGGTCAACCACGGAGTAGACGACAACGATACCCACTAGGCCACGTGTATGACGTTAAATTTAGTGGGTTGACAGATGTCTTTCTAACATTCCCCATAGCATCGTGCTCATAGTGATAGTGTGGCATTTATTTTGATATACAAGTCTCCAACAAACCATGCAGTTCCCACCAAATAAAATAAGGAAAACGCCCTATAGTGTGAAATCGCATTCTAGTTCCGTCATTAATTCCACTCTCCGCCCAACACGAGGTTAGTGTTTGATTTTCATCGAACGCGATCGAGTCAGCTGTGCTCCTTGTGACGACGACACGTTTTTGGACGCCTCTGGTGTGATGGCCGGCGGCCGAGGGAGGTCCGGAGCTCCCTCGAAGCTTCGAGCTGC
>JAWQFJ010026798.1:0-7500 GCA_034096865.1 Theodoxus fluviatilis | reverse complement strand
CGCCTGGAAATCTGGCCAAGCGCATGCGCACTTCCAAGTCCATGCCGAGTCTGCATGCAACCCGTCGCAGAGGTCCCAACCCGACGTTACTTCCATTCCGTCAGCCATACCTCACGTGTAGGTACGTAGACACTGTTCCTTCGTGTTTCCTGAACCCAGGAGGACTTTCGAATCTGGGAATGCATGCCAAGGCAGGACAGTAGAAAACGTCTGACTGGCTGATCAAACTACACCGCCTGTCAGTGATAGAGGCTGTGTTGTGTGTTTAGGCCACACGCACAAATAGTTGTGGTTACGGTAACCTGACCGACACCCCCCCGCCCCCCCCCTCTTTTTCCTGCCCACCCTAAACTTGGCTTTTCTGTCGTGGAGAAAAAATAAATCGAATTCAAACAACGAATTGCATGTTTTCCTTTTTTCTGTATGAACACTTTTAGGTCGAGAGAAAAAATGGATTTATATTCAGTTTAATCTCATATATACATGAGATTTCTTCACACTCAAACACTATTATGGCGTTAATTGCTTCGCGATGGGTCGACGCTGCTGTTCACGTCCACCGCAGACACGTTGGTGGCTGTAGAGGCCGATGCGGGACCGGCAAGCCCGACCACAGCGGCCGCAGGGGAAGGTCTGGTCAGGGTCCAGCATGACGCCCTCTCGGGTTTTTCTCCTCTGGCGCTTCTCCCTCAGTGTGTCCCTGTGGGAGCTCTCCAACACTGCCGTGGCTTCATTGATGGTGTGGCGCCAGGCATCACACACACACACACACACGCGCGCGCGCGCGCACACACACACACACACACACACACACACACACTCACATACACACACATGTGCGCAGTCTCAATCTGACCTCTTAACACCAACAGCAACAACAACAATAGTCAGGCCTACCTTCCGACCGTTTTTTTGTTTGCCATGTTATCTTAACCACAACTTTCTTTTTCCCTAATTGGTATCAGTGGTATATATTTACGGTCAAGAAATATGACAGAGTGAGATATTTCAACCACATTGCTATTTAGTCAGCAAAGCATATTAAGGAGTGGGGGGTGGGGGGGGGGGGGGGGGGGGGGGGAGGAGAAGCATGGCCATAGAGGAAATCTGCAAATCACAGACTGCGCAAGAGCTGATATATCAAAGTGGGCGTATCGTGTGGTTGAAAGGTCCGAGGAGCCATCGTGTGCAGCGTACTTTAGCCTTATCTCAGTGACCTGCAAGTGCAAGACCTTATCGAACGCAACGAGAAATCGGCCTTGCATCATGCATATTTCGTCACTTCCGCCTGGAAATCTGGCCAAGCGCATGCGCACTTCCAAGTCCATGCCGAGTCTGCATGCAACCCGTCGCAGAGGTCCCAACCCGACGTTACTTCCATTCCGTCAGCCATACCTCACGTGTAGGTACGTAGACACTGTTCCTTCGTGTTTCCTGAACCCAGGAGGACTTTCGAATCTGGGAATGCATGCCAAGGCAGGACAGTAGAAAACGTCTGACTGGCTGATCAAACTACACCGCCTGTCAGTGATAGAGGCTGTGTTGTGTGTTTAGGCCACACGCACAAATAGTTGTGGTTGCGGTAACCTGACCGACACCCCCCCGCCCCCCCCCTCTTTTTCCTGCCCACCCTAAACTTGGCTTTTCTGTCGTGTAAAAAAAATTAATCGAAGGCAAACAACGAATTGCATGTTTTCCTTTTTTCTGTATGAACACTTTTAGGTCGAGAGAAAAAATGGATTTATATTCAGTTTAATCTCATATATACATGAGATTTCTTCACACTCAAACACTATTATGGCGTTAATTGCTTCGCGATGGGTCGACGCTGCTGTTCACGTCCACTGCAGACACGTTGGTGGCTGTAGAGGCCGATGCGGGACCGGCAAGCCCAACCACAGCAGCCGCAGGGGAAGGTCTGGTCAGGGTCCAGCGTGACGCCCTCTCGGGTTTTTCTCCTCTGGCGCTTCTCCATCAGTGTGTCCCAGTGGGAGCTCTTCAACACTGCCGTGGCTTCATTGATGGTGTGGCGCCAGGCATCACACACATACACACACGCGCGCGCGCGCGCGCACACACACACACACACACACACACACACACACACACTCACATACACACTCAGATGTGCGCAGTCTCAATCTGACCTCTTAACAACAACAGCAACAACAACAATAGTCAGGTCTACCTTCCGACCGGTTTTTTTTCCATGTCATCTTAACCACAACTTTCTTTTTGCATAATCGGTATCAGTAGTATATATTTACGGTCACTTCAGTCGAAAAATTCTTTGCATCAGTTTTCATTTAAAAAATTCAAATGAACAGAACATGCCTTCCTCTTTATGTATGAGTCTTGACAAGGGGACTGGTAAGGGCGCTTGTGAGGGCACCCAGCATGGAACTCGGATGAGGAGGGCGTGCATTCTGACACTTTGAGATTTCATCGAGAATCGAGGAACGCTGGGTGAGACCTGTGACAGACTTGTAAGAGAAGTCGTTACATAGCACATTTGCCATATGAAGAACCGGTGGTGGCCATGGGCTGGGGCCTGCAGGCAGGCAGGAGAGGAAGATATAAAGGCCTTTGGATTGGGGGTCAGAATAGACCCACTGCGTCTCATTATGCGATTTGTAAAAGGCGTATAACTAGGGACATCGTGAATTAATTTGCGTTTACTCTACACTGTTCTAGTGATTTTCGTGCTTGATGGCATTACATAGCCTACAAAGGCTGATAGACCGAAAAATATCATCCATCCATCCATCCATCCATCCATCCATCCATCCATCCATCCATCCATCCATCTGAACCTAGGGGGAGTCGAATCTCTTTGTCTGTCCCCGCATCTGTGCTTCCTTTCGTTCACAGAAACACGAATTACAAATCAGCTATCTATTTCAACTTCATATCAAAGGAATTCAATAGATGGCATGACAATGCAAATCACCTGCACATTTTACCATATTCAGATACATTTCTGTCTTTTGAGAAGATGAAAGTGTCCTGCTCTGAAGTGCAGTTTGAAGAGGAAAGTGGAGAAGCCTTTCTAGTACAGCGTGTAGACGCGTGGAACCTGAGAGAGAGGCGTGGGCAACGCTTCCGTGACAGGTGATGGGGTTGCCATGACAACAACGCAAACAGAGCTGTCCTGAGGGTCCACGAGGCTAGCACATATCGCTATTATTTCGCAGCTGAGAAGGAATGTTATTCAAGGCCCATAGTTAACATGATAGTGTGACGATGTATCAGGGTGACAAAACTTTGCTAACTTCGCTTTCTGTGCATGAGCCGCTCCCATTTTCCAGCCTGTCACCATGTGGTCAGTTTCCCACTATTGCACTGTTTTCCTTTCATGGTAAACACCCTCTCCAATTCCTACAGAAGCCATACCGTCCCATGCCAGACTCCGCTTTCCCACGTCTCTCTGCACTTGAATGTCTTCCTTGCCGCGACTCTGTTTCTTCTGGACATCTGGTCCCTCTTAAGTTCGTGGACAGTAGATGCCCACTATGCACCCCCCCCCCCTCTTCCCACGCACCCACCCTCTCCATCCAATGCCACGCCTTTCTCTTGACTCCTCCCCGGATTTCCGGTTTTTATTAAATATATTGAGGTGACCGCTTGTGCGTAGAGCAGAGTAGAGTAGAGCAGAATAGAGTACGGAGTCATTCTTGCATACTGAATAAAATGGATGTAATGGAAACACACTGACTCCATGTCCCTCTGTGCCTCTGCCGCCCAACACTTGGGAGGCAGGGGAAAAGTTCCCAACCTGCACCGTAGCCCCAGCAATGTAAATTCTGGTGCCGCTACAACCAATTTGTATGAATGAATAGCGTCCATCCTTCACCTTGTTACACTTAGACAATCCACAATCTGTCCAAAAATGCTTTGAGAGAGAAATTTCCAGAAAAGAGGACAGTTACTATTTTTTGGTGTTCAAGCCAAGACGCCCCCACGTAGTGATTACTGACATAAAACTTGTGTTTTCATGTGGCAACTTGTCTCCCGTATCTGGGTCTCAAACCGCGTTACACTTTGGTCCCTGATCAATGCGCATTCGCCCCGTCCTTCACAGGCGCCTGGCTACACTCGCGGTGACAAATAGGCCAACACAGTGAGATACAAACACCTTCTTCCCTCCCTGGGGAAACTCCCAGTGCCACGCTGGCTCGGGGCCGCACACAGGTTAGTTACTCCGTCAAGAAATTTATTTTGGTCCGTTCGTTAGTTTCGTTAGTTTTAGTTAGTTTCAGTTTAGTTTGGTTTGGTTTGGCTTAGTTTAGTTTAGTTTAGTTTAGTTTAGTTTGGTTTGGTTTGGTTTGGTTTGGTTTGGTTTGGTTTGGTTTGGTTTGGTTTGGTTTGGTTCAGTTCAGTTCAGTTCAGTTCAGTTTAGATTAGATTAGATAAGATTAGATTAGATTAGATTAGATTAGATTAGATTGGATTGGTTTGGTTTGGTTTGGTTTGGTTTTTGTACGTTCGTTTGATTCGTTTGTTTATTATTCGTCATAATTACTTTTTTACAAGTTCAAAACGGATTCTGATGAAATGTGGTGTAAGGTCAGTTTCACCCAAGTAATAAACCGTTACTGTTTCGAGGTTATCTGTTAACTTGTCTCGGAATTACGTCCATGAACATAAGTGTTATCGCCCTGGGCCATCGCCCCACGCAGCGGCGTCATGTGCGGCACGATGGCCTATTTTTAGTTTTCCCATAACCTCACGCGAGATCACGACCACAGCCTAAGAGGATGAGGGAGCGGCCTTGAATGTAGTCTGCTACGGTCACTGCTTGCAAAGGTCAGCCATGATACCTCCACTGCCATGGCTGCCTTGGCGGAGGTTTGCGCCCTCCAGGTGTCCTGCAGCTGCACTATAGTGTGCCATCACTGCCCTCAGAGTTACCTGGGTTTATCCTAAGGTGGGGAGAGACAATGCTAGTGAAGCACCTTACCCGGGGTTGTAAGTCTAGAATCCACGCAGCTTTGAACGCCGTTTCCGGTATAGTCACAGCTGCCTGCGAGCAAAAATACCATCTAACGGGACCGCCAGCTTCGCCGAATTGCGAGAGAGGTGGTAATTCGCGGGAACATCACTTCTGGTGAGCCACTATTTTTCAATAGCTGCCGCTGTTCGCAGTCCGATGAAAGCTCACTAACTTATAATACTAATTTGTCAGTCTGAAGTATACTTCTTGATGACAAATACAGCACCTAAACTTTTGCAAAAAAAACTAACCGCAATACCGAAAAATTACGGGCACATTCCCGCGCTGGTCTGGCATATGTAAACAACTTGATCGACTATGAATTCTTGCTTCATTACGCTCAAAGTGTCTTTGATTACGAAAGTTATACACTACTTTCTTTCAATCTTGGAATTAGTTAAATGCAGATACAAATGAAATACACTTCCATGTGAAAACACGATTATAACTGGTACACTCTAGCTTTCATTCTACCGGAAGGGATGTTCCCACTAACGTCAAAACGTTACGAAAGGCCAAATGACCCGCGTCAAAACTGCAGAAGCTGGCGAACGCGTTAGACAGTGTCAATGCTGCGAGCGATCGAGTTCTGTAAGCACTGTTCTAACACACCCGTAGACTTGGAGAGAGACAGAATGGCTTCTACCGTTAATCACCCTCGATGCTAGATGAACATTTTTCTGCCGGATGCCAGCTGATTGTTTGTTCGCTGTGATGAATGGCCTGTAGTTCTTCGCATGCTCAGTGTAGTTGTCCGAAATACGTTTCACTGTTGTTCGTTGGTGACGCTGCAGCAAACACATCTGTTAAGTCTTGGGCACTTGGCAGTTTTTACTATGAAATCATCAAGTAAACCACACTGGGCGAAATCCCAATGCTGGCCATACCACGGCCGGGATGGTAGAACTGTCGAAGTATTTATGTATTGACGGTAAGTGTGTCTATCTCTTTTAGCTTGAATGAACGGAGAGAGAGAGAGAGAGAGAGAGAGAGAGAGAGAGAGAGAGAGAGAGAGAGAGAGAGAAAAAGAGGGGGGGAGGGGATGACCGACAGATGGCAGGTAGGTAAGCAAGCAGGAAGTCAGTAACAGGCAGTTTTAAAAAGGTGACACAGACAGAGAGAGAGAGAAAGAGAGAGAGAGAGAGAGAGAGAGAGAGAAGGAGAGAGAAAGAGGAGATAGGGAAGGAGAGAGAGAAAAAGACAGAGAGAGAAAGAAAGGAGAGAGAGAAAGGAATAAAGAGAGAGAAAGGAGAGAGAGAGAGAGAGAGAGAGAGAGGAGAGAGTGAAGGAGAGAGAGAAAGGAGAGAGAGAAAGGAAGAGAGAGAGAGAAAGGAAGAGAGAGAGAGAAAGAAGAGAGAGAAAGAGAGAGAGAGAGAGAGAATATGTGACCATTCGTGAGAAAACACGGTTAAAGTACGCAAAATGACAATATGAGATGTTTCAAACACATTTTCCCCCATTTATACTTAATCCAAAAAAGCAGCGTTCATCGAGCAAAGTTTTACAAGAACGTAAATATCCGGAAAATGTATACAGACTTAGTGCGCTCATAACTCTACGTTTTTTAAAAACTGTTTTTCATACTTTCGCTTTTATTCCCTTGCACGTTCACATTTCAGCCAGGCTGTGAGTTGATGCCAGCTTGCATCCGGAACGGTTGGATGTCGCAGTGAGCGGTCTCGACATTCGTGCTGTCCCCGAGCGTGCTTACCACGCACAGCTGCAACACGTCAGGCGCGCACACGTGACTGGATTAGCATTGCACTGACGCAGGCTTCCCCTGCCGTGTTGCTTGCCTGATGTCCCTCCTATTCTGCCCCCATAGTGCGCATGCGTCATCTTAGCAGAGGTAAGCTGTCAGTAAAAAAACAGGCAGGATCTTGCTTCACTGTCATTTCGACGTTTCACCCGCTGTTCGTTGCTTTCAGTAATAGTTGTCATTCCCACCTTTCCCCAGTACCCCACCCATGCACTGCACTGATGTCAGTTGCATCGCCATCTTCACACACATCTTCAAGCAGTCGTGCATTCTGGCGATTGTTCTTGTTTCTTCCTGCCATGCACGGGCAAACAACAGAGCAGGCAGACGACCACCTCAGACCACTAACTAAGCCGTCTCCTTTCAGGACTGCTTCTTCAGTGGACTTCCAGATCATGGAGAGCATTCTGTCGTCCTTGACCCTAGGAGGGGGCATGACCTCCTGGGGGTCACTGCTGATGACCACTGCTGCCGCCCTCCTCCTCTACCACTGGCTTTCCCGACCACGTAACCTGCCTCCTGGACCCCGACCGTGGCCAGTGGTGGGAAACATGATAGGCTATGGTGATCTGAAGTAAGCGAATAGCACGATTATCTCACCTTGACGTTCAAAGTCTGCATCCCTTTCGATATATCATTTTATATATGACTGATAAAGGTCTATGATGAGGAAGAACTAGCATTCTTGGTCGATTGATTGCTGTATCAAGTGGTCATTTAGTCGTGTGATCTATGAACTGATTGACCG
>JAWQFJ010026796.1:5000-12094 GCA_034096865.1 Theodoxus fluviatilis | reverse complement strand
GAGAGAGAGAGAGAGAGAGAGAGAGAGAGAGAGAGAGAGACAGAGAGAGAGAGCGAGAGAGAGAGAGAGAGAAAGAGAGAGGGAGGGATGGAGAGAGAGAGAGAGACAGAGACAGAGAGACAGAGAGAGAGAGAGAGAGAGAGAAAGAGAGAGGGAGGGATGGAGAGAGAGAGAGAGAGACAGAGACAGAGTCAGAGAGAGAGAGAGAGAGAGAGAAAGAGACAGAGAGAGAGCGAGAGAGAGAGAGAGAGAAAGAGAGAGGGAGGGATGGAGAGAGAGAGAGAGACAGAGACAGAGAGACAGAGAGAGAGAGCGAGAGAGAGAGAGAGAAAGAGAGAGGGAGGGATGGAGAGAGAGAGACAGAGACAGAGAGACACAGAGAGAGAGAGAGAGAGAGAGAGAGAGAGACAGAGAGACAGAGAGAGAGAGAGAAAGAGAGAGGGAGGGATGGAGAGAGAGACAGAGACAGAGAGAGAGAGAGAGAGAGAGAGAGAGAGAGAGAGAGAGAGACGGAGACGTAGACGTAGACGTGTGCACATGTACTCGTCATCACAGGTCATGAACCCACAGGCGATTGCCCCGCGAGGAAATCAGTATACTAAATTGCCTCTAGAAAAGCACAAAGGAAAAATGGCATCTAATGGGCAGTGGGTCTGCTGCGGCGGCAGGTCAGGTGCCGCCGGTGGACACGCGTACAACCCACAGCTGCATGCACTCAGCATTCCTCTTCATTGGCAGGAACCCAGGGGGCCGGACTGCCACTGCCTGCACCCGTAGCTCAGCCAGTGGCTGCCTGCTCCCGTAGCTCAGCCAGGGGCTGCCTGCTCCTGTAGCTCAGCCAGGGGCTGCCTGCTCCCGTAGCTCAGCCAAGGACTGCCTGCTTCTGTGGCTCAGCCTGGGGCTGCCTACTCCAGTAACTGCCAGGGGCTGCCTGCTCCCGTAGCTCAGCTAGGGGCTGCCTGTACCAGCAACAGCCAGGGATTGCCTGCTCCCGTAGCTCAGCCAGGGGCTGCCTGCTCCCGTTGCTCAGCCAAGGTCTGCCTGCTTCTGTGGCTCAGCCTGGGGCTGCCTACTCCAGTAACTGCCAGGGGCTGCCTGCTCCCGTAGCTCAGCCAGGGGCTGCCTGCTCCTGTAGCTCAGCCAGGGGCTGCCTGCTCCCGTAGCTCAGCCAGGGGCTGCCTGCTTCTGTGGCTCAGCCTGGGGCTGCCTACTCCAGTAACTGCCAGGGGCTGCCTGCTCCCGTAGCTCAGCTAGGGGCTGCCTGTACCAGCAACAGCCAGGGATTGCCTGCTCCCGTAGCTCAGCCAGGGGCTGCCTGCTCCCGTTGCTCAGCCAAGGTCTGCCTGCTTCTGTGGCTCAGCCTGGGGCTGCCTACTCCAGTAACTGCCAAGGTCTGCCTGCTCCCGTTGCTCAGCCAGGGGCTGCCTGTTCCCGTTGCTCAGCCAGGGGCTGCCTGTTCCCGTAGCTCAGCTAGGGGCTGCCTGTACCAGCAACAGCCAGGGATTGCCTGCTCCTGTAGCTTAGCCAGGGGCTGCCTGCTCCTGTAGCTTAGCCAGGGGCTGCCTGCTCCCGTAGCTCAGCCAGGGGCTGCCTGTTCCCGTAGCTCAGCCAAGGACTGCCTGCTTCTGTGGCTCAGCCTGGGGCTGCCTACTCCAGTAACTGCCAGGGGCTGCCTGCTCCCGTTGCTCAGCCAGGGGCTGCCTGTTCCCGTAGCTCAGCTAGGGGCTGCCTGTTCCCGTAGCTCAGCTAGGGGCTGCCTGTACCAGCAACAGCCAGGGATTGCCTGCTCCCGTAGCTCAGCCAGGGGCTGCCTGTTCCCGTAGCTCAGCTAGGGGCTGCCTGTACCAGCAACAGCCAGGGATTGCCTGCTCCCGTAGCTCAGCCAGGGGCTGCCTGTTCCCGTAGCTCAGCTAGGGGCTGCCTGTACCAGCAACAGCCAGGGATTGCCTGCTCCCGTAGCTCAGCCAGGGGCTGCCTGTTCCCGTAGCTCAGCTAGGGGCTGCCTGTACCAGCAACAGCCAGGGATTGCCTGCTCCCGTAGCTCAGCCAGGGGCTGCCTGCTCCCGTAGCTCAGCCAGGGGCTGCTTGCTCCCGTAGCTCAGCCAGGGACTGCCTGCTCCTGTGGCTCAGCTAGGGGCTGCCTGTACCAGCAACAGCCAGGGATTGCCTGCTCCCGTAGCTCAGCCAGGGGCTGCCTGCTCCCGTAGCTCAGCCAGGGGCTGCCTGTTCTCCCGTAGCTCAGCCAGGGGCTGCCTGTTCCCGTGGCTCAGCCAGAGGCTGCCTGTACCAGCAACAGCCAGGGATTGCCTGCTCCCGTAGCTCAGCCAGGGGCTGCGTGCTCCCGTAGCTCAGCCAGAGGCTGCCTGCTCCCATGGCTCAGTCAGGGGCTGCCTGCTCTAGTAACGGCCAGGGGCTGCCTGTTCCCGTAGCTCAGGTAGGGGCTGCCTGCTCATATGCCTCAGCCAGGGGCTGCCTGCTCTAGTAACGGCCAGGGGCTGCCTGCTCCAGTAGCTCAGCCAGGGGCTGCCTGCTCCAGTAACTGCCAGGGGCTTCCTGCTCCCGTAGCTCAGCCAGGGACTGCCTGCTCCTGTGGCTCAGCCAGAGACTGCCCCACGCTGCCAACAGGCCACTGGAGAGCATAAGGACCAGTGGATCATGAGGACCCGAAATTCAGACCGAGTTGACAGAAATGCGGATCAAAGCACCAGCCTGCAGCCCAAACCCTCCAGTCAGACCCAAAGTCCAGCCCACACACGGAAGGATGGTCCCACACCTCCGCTCTCACACCACGAGGCGCCCCCCCCCCCCCCCCCCCCCCCCCCCCCCCCCCAGGACGGACGTACCGGAATGAGATCCCGATGTTCCGTCCAGAACGTGGCAGGCTGGTCCCGCGTGTAGTCGTGCATCTGTACAACACAAAGGCAACGTCCTGCACTGTGCACTCAGCACGAGAGGCAGCCTACGTGCAGGTCAAGTGGTCGCTAGTGTGTCGTGACGTTCTGTAATACGGAGACAACGAGCTCAGAGTGCAGACTTCTCCCCTCGCCCTGCAGGCACTGGTCATCCCAGCAGTCTCAACTGCGTGAGGGGGGCGACACAGCCCACCCACCACGCATGCACAAAGTCCGCTCTTACAAATTCCCACTTCGGGTGACATTTTTAGTCACGTAAGAATCGTGTGCCCCAGGGGAGTTTTGTCCTGGTCCTCGCTACCTGTACTGACAGACACTGGGATGCAAGGGTGTTCGGTCAGCAGATTTGATTGGGTTTGTTGATGTTGTTTTATTGGTGTTAATTGTGCATGACAACTGCACGTTCGCACTCAAATATGTTATACTCCGTGGAAACAACATAAGCATTGTGTCATTCCATCATTATTGCTGTCGCCATCGCAGTCCTTCACAGGGAGTCCGACGTCTGGAGAGACGATCACTACATACGCGCTCTCGTGTGCATGTCTATATTTGTATGTGCATTTGTGTGACTGGGGGTGGGCGGGAGTATGAGAGGGGAGTGTGTGTGTGTGTGTGTGCATGTGTGTGTACGTGTGTGCGCGCGCGTGTGTGTGTGTGCGTGCGTGTGTGTGAGTGTGTGTGCGTGCGTGTGTGTGAGTGTGTGTGTGCGTGTGTGTGTACGTGTGTGTATGCGTGCGTGTGTGTGTGTGTGTGTGTTCTCATTCACGTTTATGAAAACGCGTGTATTGCTGAGAAGGCGTTCAGGTGAGTCAGGGAAACATACCTTCGTAGGGCTGGGCAGTCTGCCCATCTTGTCTTCAAACTCGGGCTTTCCGTAGCTCAACTGGCTTGTGGTGCTGTAGTCTGTGGGTTCAGGCGGGTCGAAAAAGCTGCCAACGAAGGTGTTCCTGAAAGCCCAAAGGTCAAAAGGTTAAAGGTATTTCCCAATTTTGCACAGCTCTTTCCATTTCTATCGTGTGACCACAGGACATATGTGCAGCGATGTGCCTCACAAGTTTTTTTTAAAACATTCTTCTACCGTGTTTCTCTAAGAACTAACTACATTGGTTGTAAGCAGACTGGACGCATGCAGAGCTGACTGCAGCAGGTGCTGTCCGACAGCCCTAGGCGCTGGGTACTATACTTTGTGGCGCATCGCCCCTCTCCACCGAGACACCTACCTGTGTAGTCAGGCCTTTTTTCTGCCACCTCCTGTCAGCAACGTACACTTTGTGGCGCTTTGTTCCTCTCCACCGAGACACCTACCTGTGTAGTCAGGCCTTTCTCCTGTCAGCAACGTACACTTTGTGGCGCTTTGTTCCTCTCCACCGAGACACCTACCTGTGTAGTCAGGCCTTTCTCCTGTCAGCAACGTGCACTTTGTGGCGCATCGCCCCTCTCCACCGAGACACCTACCTGTGTAGTCAGGCCTTTCTCCTGTCAGCAACGTACACTTTGTGGCGCTTTGTTCCTCTCCACCGAGACACCTACCTGTGTAGTCAGGCCTTTCTCCTGTCATCTCCTGTCAGCAACGTGCACTTTGTGGCGCATCGCTCCTCTCCACCGAGACACCTACAGTGTGTGCAATTAGGCCGTCCTTCAGCCACCGTGTATGTGTGTGTGTGTGTGTGTGTGTGTGTGCGTGCGTGTGTGTGTATGTGTGTGTGTGTGTTTGTGTGCGTGTGTGTGCGTGTGTGTGTGTGTGCATCTGTCTGAACAGACTTCATAAACAATGCCTCTTACCATGTGGTGTCATTGCTCTCTCTCTCTCTCTCTCTCTCTCTCTCTCTCTCTCTCTCTCTCTCTCTCTCTCTCTCTCTCTCTCTCTCTCTGGCTTTTTCTTGTTTATTCATTATTGCAATACATCCTATTGACACATACTTTCAAAGTGGACAGGGCACTGGGAAAGGAGAGGTGGTGCTTACTGGTGTAAGGAGAAAATGTACTGCTCCATTTTCTGCTGACGCTTCCCTGCAACAAAGCGAGCACAGTGACATATCATGGTCGTCCAAACTGTCCGTGCACACTGTCCGTGTGGAATGTGCCTGGTGCCCAGTACGCGCTATCCCGATTTCTAGCGTGAACATTGCAAGGATGCAGTAAACAACAACAACAACAACAACAACAACAAAATAACAACTTTCATTTTAAATTGTATGCGAAATTTGGTGACGGGAATTTTTAGAGAGGAATAAAATAGGAGGTGTTTTGTTACCATGTCACAATGGATGGGAAACTGTTCTGAAGCAAAAATGAATGTGTGGTATATATCAAATCCTTTTTCTCAATTTACAATCGCTAAGTTTTTAGTACCTTATGTTTCAACCGGAGACGTAAAAATACAGTTTTTAAAAGAGGAAAGAATTTACAAGAAAATCGTAAAGAGGCCAAACTATTTTTTCAGTCTTTGGATTTGTTTGATATTCATAGCTGCACATTGGATGACGAGTGTGACAGTCAGATGAGGTCACTCAGTTTCCCCTTCCACCATCAGCCCGACTCTGGGTGCGGGGGTGCGGGGCCGTGACCCGGCAACTCAGCCAGAGGAGGCAACTCGAGGCCTAAAGGGCTGCTGGGGGGCATCAGGGTCAAAATCATTCAGATGCAACATGGCTGTCCAACCTACCCGAAAAATCCTAATCAAACCACGCGCAACGACGAACTATTCGCAAAACCCAAACTCAACCCAGACAAGAAGGGCAAAGCCCAGAGGACTCACATGCTTGACCTTGACCTTTCCATGACATTGACCTTTACATGACGTTGACCTTCAAGGTCAAGGTCAAACAACTAAACCTAGCAATGACATCACACATTTTTCCTACCAAAATACATGTGACCTTGACCCAAGGTCAAGGTCATCCAAGGTCATGCAACACAAAGCTGTTAATTCAAGACATAGGAAGCACAATGGTGCTTATTGGCACTTTCTACCATGAGATATGGTCACTTTTAGTGGTTCACTACCCCATTTTGGTCACATTTCATCAGGGTCAAAGTGACCTTGACCTTGATGATATGTGACCACATGTGTCTCATGATGAAAGTATGACATGTGTACTACAATGTTATGAAGTTTGGAAGAGTAATCTTCCATAGTTCAGGGTCAAGGTCACATCAAAATATGTATACAATCCAACTTTGAAGAGCTCCTGTGACCTTGACCTTGAAGCAAGGTCAAGTCACTGTGTATGTTTTGTGAGGCCTTGTCATCCTACACCATCATGCCAAAGTGGGTGTTGATAGACTTAATAGTCTCCGAGAAAAATCCAACGTTAAAGTTTTTTACGGATGACAGGACGCCCGGACGCCCAGACAAATGGTGACCTTGATCATTATGATATATGACCAAATGTGTCTCATGATGAAAGTATGACATGTGCCCCACATAATTATTAAGTTTGAAACAGTTAATTTCCATAGTCCAGGGTCAAGGCCACTTCAAAATATGTATACACTCCAAATTTAAAGAGCTCCTGTGACCTTGACCTTAAAGCAAGGTCAAGTCACTATGTATTTTTGTGAGGCCTTATCATCCTACACCATCATGCCAAATTGGGTGTTGATAGACTTAATATTAATAGTCTCCGAGAAAAATCCTACGTTAAAGTTTTTTAAGGATTACAGGACGTCCAGACGCCCGGACGCCCGGACGCCCGGACAGACGCCCGGACGCCCTGACGGACGACACGGGTGATCTAGTATGAAAGTATAACATGTGTACTACAATGTTATGAAGTTTGGAAGATTAATCTTACATAGTTCAGGGTCAAGGTCACTTCAAAAAATATGTATACAATCCAACTTTAAAGAGCACCTTGACCTTGAAGCAAGGTAAATCAAACTGGTATCAAAAGATAGGGATTACTTTGCCCTATAAACCATATATAGATCAGGTATCCAATCTCAAAAACTTCAGTCAAAAATTGGGAAAATTTGAAAAATTGCTGTTTTTTAGACGGCCCCTGCGACCTTGACCTTGAAGCAAGGTCAAGTCACCATGTACGTTTTTGTACGCCTTGTCATCATACACCATCATGCCAAATTGGGTGTTGATAGACTTAATAGTCTCCGAGAAAAATCCAACGTTAAAGTTTGTACGGACACCCGGACGCCTGGACGGACGAAACGGGTGAGTAC
>JAWQFJ010026794.1:12500-18425 GCA_034096865.1 Theodoxus fluviatilis | reverse complement strand
TTTATCGCTATTGGGATCTCTGGCGATGTCACAGTGGCCAGAGATGAGCGATTGTCTTCGATCTTATTCTTGCTCTTTCTGGGTCTGGGAGGTAGCTCCCCACCTCTTCTTTTATCGCTATTGGGATCTCTGGCGATGTCACAGTGGCCAGAAATGAGCGATTGTCTTCGATCTTATTCTTGCTCTTTCTGGGTCTGGGAGGTAGCTCCCCACCTATTCTCAGTGTTGGGTCTAGCTTGGGCAGACCTGAGCTGGTTTGTGTCTCTCTCGGTGCCCTTCACTGGGCGGTGCTGTTTCGTTACAGCATTGGGTCTTGCTTGGGCAGACCTGAGCGATGTGTTCGCTGGTTTGTGTCTCTCTCGGTGCCCTGTTATGGGCGGTGCTGTTTCGTTACAGCATTGGGTCTTGCTTGGGCAGACCTGAGCGATGTGTTCGCTGGTTTGTGTCTCTCTCGGTGCCCTGTTATGGGTCTTGCTTGGGCAGACCCGAGCTGGTTTGTGTCGACGTTCTTATTCTTGCTCTTTTCTAGGTCGGGGAGGTAGCTCCCCACATCTTCGTTTATCGCTGCAGTTTTGGGATCGGCACCTCTCTGTGTGTACTAGCTTCCGAGAGCGAGGCGGCCTTGTAGATAAAATCACAATAATTGTCAACACCCGTAGATTGGGGTAGTTTAAGTTAATAAACACGAAACACATCGGCGTTGGTTTTCTTTGAATATAATATACGTTCACGTTATAAGAGACTTGGGGCACATTTGATGACGATGCTCCGGTATTAACTGAAAGTGGAACAAATAGGGGCCCTTTAAATTCCAGAACTTCCTTTCAGTAATACACTTACACAAGGAGGACATGCATTTGAATAAACACAATTTGTTCTCAGACAAGTGACATCAAGCAGAGAGAAGTGCGTCAGACTATCTATGCACAACAAATCTTATTTTCAGTAAACATATTATTCATATTCTTCTACTGAACAAAGTATCCATTGCCATGTTTGAACAAAGGAATAGAACATGAACAAGATTCCTCTTTTGCACAGAAATTTTCCTTTTCAGCAAATACTATGTAAACTCAATGAATTCAAGTGTAGCACATCAAAGTTAAACTTTAAATACGTATTTGAAATAAAAGGAATACTGGTTTCCTCTAAATCAATTCTTCACACTTCAGCTGAAATACAAACTGAAACCACATCTCGCAACACACGTGAGTGTTTACACACAAAAAACCAAAAAGGAGAAAAATATACCTTTTGGCTCCCTTGTACGTTGAATTCACTGGTTGGCTCACAACGCTTCTAGAAGTAGGTACTTTTTACTTTTACTTTAACATTTTCATTTCATGGCTATGGAAAACTGTGAATGACACGGCAAGCCTGACGGGAAAGAGCTCCACTCCTCTTGTACAATTATCAAAAAAGTAAAAAACAACTGTTTACGTGGGGTTCTAGCTAACTGCAAAAACCATGGACCGGAAGTGACAGTGTCTTTTTGCATGACGTTCAATATATGACGTACAAAGGTAAATTCCTAACTTAGAGTTCAAACAACATCTCAAATTTGTCCTTTCGACATTCAAAGCCAAAACAAACCAAAAAAGAACAGAAAAAGAAAAGATCAACAAGAGAAAGTGGCTAAACAACAGGTTTTTGTCATCATCCTTCCGTTAGTAAGTCTGTCCGTCAGGCAGCCTGGCCAAGCTGCTTCTGTCTCAGTAAAGTAGTCAAAAACGTCAGAAGTCATTAGTCAACAAGAAGCATAGAACACGAACACGAACACTCACACAGACAAAGCCACATGAAAGTACAAAAAAATAACCAACCAAATACTAAATATCAAGAAAAACGAGGTGAGTAAGTAAGGGGAAATGGGGGGAGAGAGGGGTATGACGAGTGAATGCCAGATCGGCAAGAACACTGTGGACGTACTATCTTGTGCAGTCTCAAGCTGTCATGCAGTCACTTTCGCTGGTTGGTTTCTGGCAAGGAGAGCAGTGGACATGTGCAGGTTTACAGAGAGAGTCAGAGACAGAGACAGAGACAGAGACAGAGACAGAGACAGGGACAGCAAACCTTTTCTTCAGGTCTCTCGGAGCTCCTGGTTGATTGCATCTGGACTAACGTTCAAAGGGTTGCCTGATGTGATAGATGTTTAGAAAATGTGATTCAGCATTGTTTCTTGAAGAATTTGTTGCAAGCATACATTATATGCATGTCAGTGGATGTTCGTCTTTTGAGCAGTTGTGAGACGTTGCCTGGAAGCAGTTGATCATCCAGTGTTACGTGTACCGGTTGAACCAAGCAGGGTTGGATGTTTCTTGGATCAGCATTGGCCATGTCCGTGCCTAGTTGGGAGTGACTGCTGGGTTTCTAGATGTGTGAGCGTTGTAGGGATGGATTGTCGACAGCCGCAACCTGTGTGTGAAACTCAACTGCAGCTGTGACATTTCATGAACAACAAAAAAAAAACCGTCAGTGAAGGCTTTCGTCAGTGTCAGTCGAGGTTGGGGGTTGTTATGCCTTTGATCGACTCAAGTGACACTAGGTACTTCCCCTGTGCTGCAGTTACCAGATTGGGAGAAGCACTTTGTCTGGAGGACGGACGCTTCGATCGTGGACTTGGTGCAGTGTTACTCCAATAACATAACGGCATGTTGCACCCCGTTGCGTACATCAGCCACAAACTGTCAGGGGCAGAGGTGAACTACTCGACTATGGAAAAGAAGTGTCTTGCATTCGTCTGGGCCACAGGGAAGCTCTACGTGTACCTGCAGTTGCAAACTTTATCCTTTAATTTGAAATTGATCCCGGGGAGCATGAACGTAGGAGCGGACTATCTCAGCCGTGCCTGTGAAACATCATACCCGTGGTATGATTTTGGTGGGGGGTTTTGTCACGTGCTGGCTTACTCCGCTCCTTTATATCATCCTATTTTTTGCTTGTTGCCATGATGGGAAAAGGTTATGGGTTGTGCTATCAGAGTTGTGCCTTGATATTTTTGTTGTACATTTTTGGATGAGAAGGACGTCCGTCAGGGATGACGTCAGAGAGAGAAAAAACGTCACCACGGCCCCGGGGTTGAAGAAGGAAGGCGGGTTTCGAGGAGGGAGGAGAAAAGTTGTTGGGTTGAACGAGCAGCAGCACGAGGATGAGGAGGAGAAAGAGGAAGAAGATGAGGAAGAGGAAGAAGAAGAGGGGAGGAAGACGATGGCGGCACCGTCAGCTCATCGGAGAACGACGACTGCATGGGAGGAGAGACCACAAGAAGGACTGGTGACGGAGTGGATTTCAAGATGGACGACGAAACGTTGAGTGTCGACACGAACAATGATACCGCTGAATATCATCTGTAGGATCTCACCACCAAGGTGAAGACGTTCCCTTTATTATTATTATTATTATATTGTTCTGGACTTGATGAGAGACTCTATCACCGGTGTTTTATTTTGTTGTTCGTCTTGTCCGGCCGTGTCTGTTTTTGTAGTGCGATTGAAGTCGCCATAGATTTTTGAGGACGGTTAGAGCCGCCATAGTTTTGTAGTGCGATTGAAGTCGCCGTAGATTTTTTTTAGGGCGGTTGAAATCGCCAGAGATTAATTGAACTACAACAATTCATGTTTTTGTATAATTAAATAATTACATCGTTAACAACTGTTTATTTTTTTAATCTTTGCCTAAATTTTGAGATAGGAAAGAACGTTTGTAGCATCAGGCAAACTCAAGACGATTGTGACAGGTGTGAAGATCTTGCCCAACATACAAGACATAAGAGCTCAGCTGTTAGCTGACGACGTCTCTCTGTTCTCGGACAGTGGTAGGTCTCTAAAAATCCGATTAACTTTCTTCTACGCTCAACACTTGCTTTTCTTTCTAAAACTATTAACTGCTGGGATACTCGCGGCCGCATCGCGAACACTCCTCCGGCATAATAATCCGGAGTTACCGTGGCAGTGGGGGTAGAGAGGGGAGGGAGAGAGAGGGAACCGGGTGGGGGTAGGTAGGGGAGGAGATGAAGGGAAGTGGGTGGGGGTAGAGAGGGGAGGAAGAGAGAGAGGGAACAGGGTGGGGGGTAGATAGGAGAAGGAGAGGGAGGGAAGGAGGTGGGGGTAGAGAGGGGAGGGAGAGAGAGGGAACGGAGTGGGGGTAGAGAGGGGAGGGAGAGAGGGAACGGGGAAGAGAGGGGAGGGAGAGGGAGGGAGAGGGATGGAGGTGGAGAGGAGAGAAAGAGAGAGAGGGAAGGGGTTGGGGTAGAGAGGGGAGAGAGAGAGAGGGAAGAGGTGAGGGTAGAGAAGGGAGGGAGAGAGAGGGAAAGGGGTGGGGGGTAGATAGGGAAGGGAGAGGGAGGGAAGGGGGTGGGGTTAGAGAGGTAAGGGGGAGAGAGGGAACGGGGTGGGGGTAGATAGGAAAGGGAGGTAACGGGGTGGGGGTCGAGAGTGGAGGGAGAGAGAGAGAGGGAACAGGATGGGGGTAGAGAGGGGAGGGAGAGGCAGGGAAGTGGGTGGGGGTAGAGAGGGGAATGAGAGATTAAGGGAACAGGGTTGGGGTAGAGAGGGGAGAGAGAGAGGGAGGGAACAGGGTGAGGGTAGAGAGGGGAGGGAGAGAGGGAGGGAACAGGGTGAGGGTAGAGAGGAGGAGGGGGGAGACGGGGCGTAACGCGGAGCAGGCGCTGATGGGAGGACGAGGGCAGGAGGAGATGAGTTAATGAGCCAGGAGACTCATTTCTTGCCCCCTGCCCCTCGAGGATCGGCCGTGGATCGATAAGGGCAGAGAGCAGGGGACGAGGGGTAGGTGGAGGAAGAAAGCAAGGGGAGGGGTTTGAGATTGGGATGTGTAGGGGGAGGCATTATTCCCTGCAAGGCGGGTAAGGAAGAGTCTCTAACTTCACGGCCCGCAGGCGATGGCTAAGGTCATGCCAGGACGCTGTAATGGTCAGTCCCTCCACCACGATGCTCTTTACCTACACGTCCAGAGAAGGTCGCGTGATTTCATGTAGTCACGCACTTAGTGCATGGCGGGCAAGACCGAGTCTCTTTGATGTACATACATTTTGCAGTTTAAGGTTGTTTGGTGTAAGTCGATTATCATTACATTGCAAAAAATAGTCAATACAGTATTTTAAAAATGTGTGTTGCATTAAACTAAGGCCGACTGGCATGTGTCCATCACCATTTCACGGCGAAATTCCAATCTATGTGGTATTCCAAAAATGTGCAGTATTAGGCTAAGGTTGACTGGCGTACGTCGACTAGCATTTCACAGCTGAAATCTAGTCTTAACGGTGTATGGTGTAGTCACCCTGAAAGCTTGTGTAATGCCAAAGAGAGTTTACAGTGAGCAGGTAAGAAAGAGAGAGTTGCTTAAGACCTAGACCTACGTTAGCTGGCTTAGAGATAAAGCCAACCCATCTTATTCTTAGGAGACCAACCTTTTGCAGTCTGCAGAATGGTGCATACCCCCCCCCCCCCGCCCCCCCCCCCTCCGCCCCCCCCCCCCCCTCCCTTCTCAAGACTTCTGCTGAAACCCTCCGTTTCCCTGCCTTTTCTACTCATGTTACTTGTTATGGTTCAGCCATTATTAAATTTCTATATTTTTTGAGTTTTTGGTTAGATGGCGTTTTGGCGGGAACATGCTTAAATTTCGAGGTTAGAGACTGACGAACCGGCTGTTCACAAAATTAAAGGTGATGCAATCGTGAGTTGATTGGTTAAGGTTGGTGGCGCATACGCTGTGGGTGACTCTTCAATTTGAAAATTTTAGTTCAGTTGACCAGCATACACGAGACGAGTCTGACATGCACCATGGTGACTCCGTGTTGGACGATGAGACTGCATATTAAAGCTTTTCCAATCTCCCCCCTCTCCTTATGACAGACGTGCCAATGAAGATCATCATTTCCCGATTTGAAGAATTCCCGCTCCACCAAGA
>JAWQFJ010026794.1:0-7500 GCA_034096865.1 Theodoxus fluviatilis | reverse complement strand
CTCCATCGATCCGAGGCTGGTCGCCTTGGCAACGCGAGGTGAAGCCAGCAGCGTCAACTTCCGGACACGCTTCGTGATGTGAGTTTTGGTGATTTGTGAAGTAGAACTGTTGCGTGTTGGTTTAAATCTGCTGGACACATTGTAACGCAATTGCAACATGACAAGAAGACTAGCTACAACTGTTCCTACAGCGTAATGACTTTGAAAGCTGATTTTGAGAGAAGAGCGGTGGTATGCTATTGAGACAGGACGTTTAAAACCTCTTTCTTCCTCACAGTTTCAAGCAGCACGACATACACGTGTACGACTCATTTGATAAATATTACTCAGAAAAAGAAGTACAGAAATGCTCAAGAAAAGAATGAAAGCACTTGATAATTCATAGGTTAATGCGACTGAAAAACTAGTGTAGTTTGACGATTTCATCTGTGTATACTTTCTCGCAACGATGGTGGGATAACAATTCAGACAATCTCCTCCGAAATCAAAGCATGGAGCAAACTAACACTACGATAGAGACTTCTAATGTCAATTTTTAGAGAGTGAAAACAGACCTCTAGACATGAAGGATGTTCACAAGGAAACAACTATAAAAAGTTTCTGCTGTTGGCATGTCTTGCTACAAATAGGAGACCTAACGAATGAACGGAATTGAATGGAACGGAACTGAACTGAATGAATGAACGAACGAACAAACGAACGAACGAACGAACGAACGAATGAATGAATGAATGAATGAATGAATGAATGAATGAAAGGAATTGAATTGAGTGGATGGAATGGAAGGAAACATAACAAGCGCTATCAGTGCAGAAGATTCAAAGAGTCTGCTCAACAAATAGGTAAAAATTCAAAGATTTCGGTGCGAATACGAAATGCAAAGTAAAACCAGTCGCTGGGTGCTGGACAGTGAGGACCCAAAAAAATCTCAAAAATTAATTTCCTTAATAAGAAAGTTATCATTATTATTCTTAGTTTGTAATATACCTTGAAATTATTGCTGGTAGTCTACAACGAGTGACCGGATAACTACATATTGCCTGAACGTGAGTTTGGATGCTATTCACGTGGTTTAATGGTTGAGGAGGGTTTCAACCTTAAAGAACTGGTCCACCCGAAATCAGATTTTGGGAACGATGTTTACGTATACCATCAGAGAAACTTTGCTCCTTCGGGCAATCTTCCCTCTGGGCGTTGCCGATACAGGTTTTGGGGTCGTTACTTCAAAAGTATTCTCACTCCTTTGAATAGATCTTTCTTTAGACTGGGTATTTTGCTTCTTGCAACAAAGAGGTCCAAGTATCCACACTGCTTTGAATAAACCCTTCTTCGGACTGAGTGATGATTTGCGGCATTTTTCAAAGAAAATATTTCAACTATTTACACTCCAATATATATGATTTTCTCTAGACTGGGTATTGCTGTCATGATTTGTTTTGAGACATTGAGGTAGGCCGGAGTAGGACCAACAAATTGAACAGAAACGTTGCAGGATACAATGTGTCCTACGATGTTTATCCCACCCACAAGTTTTCGGAGAAAACACTTTATCAGGTGAGGGTGGGGGACAGAAAATTCAGTCTGATTATGTCCACTTTGCTGCTCAGGCAGGTAAATGTCAATCCAAGGGGGAGTGTGTCGCAGCAGGGCGTTGGGCACGGGGAGTTCCCTGTTCAGGCCTGTCCCCTTAAACTTTTCAGGGCGAAGTCTTTGACTCTATCACACGCGCTGCTTGTGCGACCGGGTGGTTGCGGATTCGGTCTCGGACTGAGGTATGAAACTGTGCCTGTCCATTCCCTGCAGAGTTCGGCTCTCTCTGAGGATCAGGCTGTGTCCGTCCCTACTGCCATGGTGATAAAGTCTGTCATATTTCGGTAACGAAATCCTTAGAATCAATGATAAACTTTTCATTGATGAAGTTATTGCAATAGACGAACCACGGGAACCTTTTTCAGGGGGGTGTGGGGGGGTGGGGGTGGGGGTGGGGGTGGGGGGGGTGGGGGAGGGGTGGGGGTGGGGGGGTGGGGGGTGGGGGTGGGGGTGGGGGGAGCGCAGGACAAATAGCACAATGGAAGACAAGCAGTCTTTTATAACGTCATTGCTTCCTGCTGCATTTGGCAGGATTCCATGCAGTGTAAATGTCAGGTTGGATACTCGGCCTCATCGACCCAAGTCGGGCTGTCACGGATGCTCCGTCTTGACACGCGCGCCAAGGGAGGCGAAAATCCCGGGCGTCACTGCAACGTGAGCACGCATGCTTGGCCTGGCCTACAGCTCTGCTCCCTGTACACCGAGAGGGGCACCCAGCAAGGGCAGCCTGGCGCTACTTGCCATTCCAGACAGGAGCAGGCGGGCGCCAGAGAGCACAGGGGGCGGCCCCAGCGCGACGCTGCTGGCACCTTGCAGACGGGAAGAGGCAGCTCTCCGAGGCGCTGGCACCTCGGCCGTTCTTGGTCGCACGCTCCGTTCGTCTGTCACAGATTATGTGGCAGTGGCTGCTGAGTGCTCTCGTTCAAGAGTGATTCTCTCGCCAAGTGAGCACATACTGCGCTCGTTGTGTGCCTGGATGTCGCATGACAAGAGTGACGCGGAGGACAAAAACACATCGAGGCTTGCTGACAATGGAACCACTGCAGATGGCATTGACTGCATGCTTTTGGTTTGCTTCCGGCCCAAGAACGAATTTACAAGTGCGCGCTTCATCCCTATACAAATCTACGTTACCTCTTTGTCTGCAACCTCTCTCGTATTCCACATACACGCACCTCTCTAATGGCTCCATGGTCTTCAAAGTGAAAAGCTTCAATTCATTTACTTTATATTTTCATAGAATGAACGACAAACATTTCGATGGCCAGCATGGCTCATGTCTCGCAAACTGTCAGGCGGTGACAGAGAATCCATGCACATGCAAGCACTTCATTTGCTATGGGTAAAAACTAAACTCTCGCCACGCACGGAGGAAAACCAAAGGCTCACTAGCGTTGCGGAAAACTTAAACTGTCACAAGCAAGGGGAGAAATGCAAAGTACACAAGTTTCAATCCCAGCTCTTGGCTACTTCTTTTCTTCACAGCAAATCCGTGTAATGATTTCTTCTAGCTCTTCGGTGCATCTTCCGGTTCGCAGTCTTTTCATTTTTCTTCTCGAATCCTGAGAGAGGCGGTTGTTGCAACGGGTCCCCTCTGTCCCACTGCAGCTTTCATTCTCCTACTTGTATTCTGGAGGAGTGTGGGTTTTTGTTTTTGAGAGCTTCAGGTTTCCCTTCCTTCTTGGCCGCCTTTCTCCGTATTCCTTCAGTCCGTGACTTTTCTCCTTTTTATCTGCTTCATTTCTGCGCATGCGTGTCTCCTCCTTTCTTCCTGGATCCTTCCCTTGCGTGCTTCTTCTCATTCTGCTTCCCTCCTTTTTCTTCGTTTTCCCTTCACTTTCTCCTGTTAACCTGACTAAAAAATCGGGGCTCACGTGGCCCGGCGTACCCGAGTGCTAGTCCCACCCATCAGTTTTGCTGTAGGCACAGCATCTGTTCCCTCTGGCATTGTGCGTCGTCAGTGAAATGTCAAATGGAACTCTGTAATCGACTAAGTGCATTGTCGTATTTCCTCTTTAGACTTTTTGTCTCGCTCTCTCCTCTTGCTCGAAACTCATCGGCCGACTGAAACTACTGGTTTTAATTAGTCCGCTCTGTAATCAGAGATGTTAATCTTGTAATGTTTTAATCAATCTAAAACAAACAATAGGTTATGTTATCATAATATGAAAGAGTAGCAGGATAAAAAGTGTAAAGCAGTAACAATAACAATCTGTATTCGGTTTCCGGGCTTCAGCCGTGAAATCGTTGCATAACAGCACTCGTTATTGTGGATCTCTGTGGCCGAGCAGTGACAATGCTTGACCTGCAGTCGCTGGCAGCTCGGGATGCGGCGTTCGAAGCTGCGCGGTTCCTAGAGTTGCATCCTTGAGCAAGGTGCTTTACTCACACTGCTTCCAACCACCCAGGAGTTAAAACGAGTGCCTGTGAGAGCTGAGCTGGAAAATTGTGAAAGCTAACTTTAGCGCGCTCATCCGCAGGCTGGTTGCATGCGCCCAAGACAGAACTTTGAGATGGTGTTGGGGTCATACAATGAGTAACCCAATGTCCACGAGGTACAACTGTGCGGTTTGAGCAACCATCAATACGTGAAAAGTCGCAATATAAAAAGGAATACCCTTGATATGCTGCGCGGTCTCCAGTCTCCCCCGAGGACCGAGCCCATTGCTCCTGCGTGACAGTCGGGGTGACTGCGGATTTGTCACGCTACACACGCACGTGTGTGTGTGTGTGTGTGTGTGTGTGTGTGTATGTGCGTGCGTGTGTGTGTGTGTTTTTGCGCGCGCGCGTGAACATGCTCTCATGTGACTGGATTCATTTGAGATGAGTTTGCCTAATAGTCTTAACGCCTGCGAGACTGCGAGAAGAAGCACGCAAGGGAAGTATCGAGGAAGAAAGGAGGAGACACGCATGCGCAGAAATGAAGCAGATAAAAAGGAGAAAAGTCACGGACTGAAGGAAGACGGAGAAAGGCGGCCAAGAAGGAAGGGAAACCTGAAGCTCTCAAAAACAAAAACCCACACTCCTCCAGAATACAAGGAGGAGGATGAAAGCTGCAGTGGGACAGAGGGGGGCAGTTGCAACAACCGCCTCTGACATATACATATACAAATACCCCCCCCCCTTCCCTCCCTCCCTTCCCCCCCCCCCTCTCTCTCTCTCTCTCTCTCTCTCTCTCTCTCTCTCTCTCTCTCTCTCTCTCTCTCTCTCTCTCTCTCCTCTCTCTCTCTCTGTCTGTCTCTCCCACTCTGTCTGTCTGTCTGTCTGTCTGTCTGTCTGTCTCTCTGTCTGTCTGTCTCTCTGTCTGTCTGTCTCTCTCTCTCTCTCTCTCTCTCTCTCTCTCCCTCCTTCCCTCCCCCCTTCTCTGTCTGTCTGTCTGTCTGTCTGTCTGTCTCTCTTTCTCCCTCCTCCTCCCTCCCTCTCTCTCTCTGTCTCTCTTTCTCCCTCCCCCCCTCTCTCTCTGTCTCTCTGTCTCCCTCCCTCCCTCCCTCCCCCCCCTCTCTCTCTCTCTCTCTCTCTCTCTCTCTCTCTCTCTCTTTCTCTCTCTCTCTATCTCACTCTGTCTCTGTCTCTGCCTGTCTGTCTGTCTCTCTCTGTCTCTCTGTCTCTCTCTCACTCCCTCCTTCACCCCCCTCCCCTCTGTCTGTCTGTCTGTCTGTCTGTCTGTCTGTCTGTCTGTCTGTCTGTCTGTCTGTCTGTCTGCCTGTCTCTGTCTCTCTTCTTCCCTACCCCCCCTCTCTCCCTCCCCTCTCTCTCTCTCTCTCCGTCTGTCTGTCGGTCTGTCTGGTCTGTCTGGTCTGTCTGGTCCGTCTGATCCGTCTGGTCCGTCTGGTCCTTCCGTCCGTCCGTCTCTCTCTCTCTCTCTCTCTCTCTCTCTCTCTCTCTCTCTCTCTCTCTCTCTCTCTCTCTCTCTCTCTCTCTTCCTTCTAAGGCGCCATTGAAGCAGGCTGTGTGTGCTTGAGCTCCGTATATATCGCCGTACTACTGGATTCTGACCGCCTACTGGAGCACCATGATGGAGGACAGCCTGCCTAAGATTGTGCTACAAGCGGTAAGCAAACTTTCCACAACTCACATTTTGAAATGTTGGAATATTAAAGCAAAATTTGACTGCACTACAATAACTTTGATATGGATCAGTCCACTGTCTGCCGATGGGAGCAATGTTTGTCGGTTCGGCAACTTCGTCTCCAGGAGCAGAAAATCTTCAAAGAGGCAGCGTGATCTTCGGAGACGACAATTGTTCCAGACAAGACAACATGAAAACTTGCAGGGGACAGAGGCTGCCGATTTGTCCTCTGGTCATTCACTTGACAAGCTCGTTTCTCCACGGTGCGTAGCACCCCCTTGTTCCCCAGGAATGGAACATGCGAAGACACAGCATGCAAGTGACTGCATCCCTAGTGCATCCCAAGCAGCTCCTGAAAACCATGCGACACCAGCGTGTAAGAAGACGACATGTGAATTCGACGGAGAAAGCGTGCGTCCCTCCGAGAAGACTGCTCGAAAGCCGTCCATGGAAACTGCATCGACTTTACCCGAGAATCATGAAAGTGTCTGCTTGGAAGATGATGCATCCACCGGCAAAACGAGCCAAGATAAGGTCGTGCAGTGTGCAGTCGAGGGCGCTATGCACATTGGATCTATCAACGTCTCTGAGATCTTTCGGCAGCTAGGGAGAGGGGTCACGAGACCAGAGCATGTGCGTGCATGGTGTGATGCGTGTACTGAACCCCTCAGTTCGTGGGTAAAGTACTCTGCATGTGCACACTCAGCCTACTGTTTTGACTACTTGCAAGAACTGCTCATCCGAAACACACATTACCAAGTGTCACGTAGATGTGTGCCTGCTATACGCTGTGAATAAGTTCGTCACTGGTCAGTGCTCATTTGTCACTTTGCAAAGCCGAATCTTCCAGAATCTGGCCATTTGTAAATGTAGTTCTACAATTATTTTGTGAAAATTGCATTTGAATCTTTAAGCGTGATGTCATCGATGACATTTGAACGTATATATCCTTTGTTTCACTTTTCATTGTTGTTGTTTGATGATGGCAACGCTGTTGCAGTTTGTGAAGACAGAGAAGTATTGCTATGGCTTTGTGTGTGTGTGTGTGTGTGTGTGTGTGTGCACATTAACGTCAGAATTCGAAAAACAAACGGATATACCGCATGTTGTGGCTTGTAAGGATAGTCCGCAGTGCCCAACGCCATGTTGTTTTATTTACAAACCGACCATCCACGAGTACATGCAGCTGTTAGATACATAACCGTCCGAAGATATGTGGCTACGTTCCCGTCAGAGAATCCGGAGAGACTGAAAGGGGCGGCTCTGGGATGAAGAGAGCATCAGCTGACATTTCTTGCAATCTTTTCATTTCTTGTCCTTTTGTTCTCCATTTTTTTGCATTTTGGTCACACAACCTGCTTGAATCGCTTGTGCTTGTGCTGTCATTAATTTTTTTCCTTATAAGTTATATGCTTGAGTACTAAGAGTTGATTTTTTGCAACCTGTTTTGTCAATGGGCCGGAGGCCTGACAATAAAGTTTCAAAGTCTCTCTCTCTCTCTCTCTCTCTCTCTCTCTCTCTCTCTCTCTTCTCTCTCTCTCTCTCTCTCTCTCTCTCTCTCTCTCTCTCTCTCTTCCTCCATGTAGCAAATTTACATAAGTTTAACTGCAAAGGCTTCATGGAATGAACTTGTAAACACATGTTTGTTCTCGTTAATGATACTATTTCTCATAATATCACTGAAACATGAATGGATAGATGAATGGACAGACGGATGGATGATTGGTCAATGAATGGATGGATGGATGGATGGATTGAAGGTTGGAGTGATTTTTACGGCTTATCAGCATATGCAAGTCCTCCGATCATGAAATCACTCGAAATAATTAGAATATGATTAT
>JAWQFJ010026790.1:47500-55000 GCA_034096865.1 Theodoxus fluviatilis | reverse complement strand
TGTACATACATGTGAATTTGTGTGTATGTATGCATATACGCGCGCGTTTCCAAACGAGCATGTACACACGTGGCTGAATATAATTATACATACTCTAGTGCCGACATAATACAAGGAGCTAAATAATTGTTTTAAACGTGAAAAAACGGAAACATTTAATGTTAGTTGTTTTAAAGCGTTGTGTACATAAAACAATTAATGTTTAAAATTTGCAATTCACCTTTACCTGTAAATATGCAATGTACCCAATGGATCGTCGGCCGAAATAAACCAATCAATGGATCAATATATATATCTCTTCACCCCCCCTCCCTCTCTCTCTCTCTCTCTCTCTCTCTCTCTCTCTCTTTCTCTCTCTCTCACACACACACACACACATACACACACACATACATGCACACACACACACACACACACATACACACACACACACACACACACACACACACACAAAATCAAATTCATGAATACGCAAGGTTTCATATTCTTGATAGATGGACAGAGGTACATAAAAACAAAACACGTCGCCATCTTTTATATTACGCTCTCAACCGATGTCAAAGACTTCAAGAAGGACAGTAGAAAAACAAGATTTAGCCACGTGGTAGTCAAGTAAGAGATTTATGTACCCCGAGTTTCAGCAGATAATAGATTCTTAGTTGCCATTATGTAGAATAAACAAAACAGTTGATCCAATGGTACTGAGTTCGTCATTTTTCATTATGTTGTAAATGAATAGACACAAAATTGCGATGTTGTCTTCGTTCATTGTACGACAAAATTGTTGTCTACTGATTGAAGTAGTTTTACCGTAATACCGCCTAATCAAGAACTTTCAATAATTGATGTGAATATAGAATGCTGTGACGGGCCGTCGGCCTTACAATAAAGTTTCAAATTCAAAATCTCTCTCTCTCTCTCTCTCTCTCTCTCTCTCTCTCTCTCTCTCTCTCTCTCTCTCTCTCTCTCTCTCTCTCTCTCTCTCTCTCTCTCTCTCTCTCTCTCTCTCTCTCTCTCTCTCTCTCTCCATCCGTGGGTCTGTCCATCCGTCCGTATGTCTTTCTCTCAGAATTTGTTTTCCGTCTAATATGTAGAGCACATGATTGTTTCTGTAGGTTGCTTAGCGACCCCATCAACATTTCCAGGCAGACTTATTAACAAGGGACTTTCAAAGAAAGCGAGATAAGACGTCTTTTGTGAGAGAGTTAAGGTCGTCGCACACCTTGAATACAAAATACAGTTTGTATCTCTTTCATCCATACTTTGTGTGTGTGTGTGTGTGTGTATCTGTGTGTGTGTGTGTGTGTGTGTGTGTGTGTGTGTGTGTGTGTGTGTGTGTATCTGTGTGTGTGTGTGTGTGTGTGCGTGTGTATCTGTGTGTGTGTGTGTGTGTGTGTGTGTGTGTGTGTGTGTGTGTGTATGTGTGTGGGTCTGTGTGTCTGTCTGTCTGTGTGTCTGTCTGTCTGTCCGTCTGTCTGTCTGTCTGTCTGTCTGTCTGTCTGTCTGTCTGTCTGTCTGTCTGTGTATGAATGTGTGTGCGTGCGTGTGTCTGTGTCTGTCTGTCTATTTTTTGTGTGAATTTTTTGGTCTACGTTGTTTTTCTCATTTCTAACTGTCAATCAATAATGTCTGAAATTGTGTTCCGAAGGTTTCGATGACATGTTTCTTCACAAATGCTAATAAGTGTTGACTATGCGATGGTGGTACCCGGAATGATTTCCAGGCTGCTGAATGCGTGTTGTTTTCGTAACAAAAATGTGTCAATTTAAAAATCGTTTCAACTGGCCGGTAAAACATATGCCAACGTTATATGAGATCACATTAGTAAAATTGCCTTCAAATGCATATGTGTTCGCCAGAAAGTGTTCTACATAGAAGTACTTTGTTACCTTCACCAGATATGGTTGGAATATCACCCGGAGAGGAGCTTCGCTTGGTGCTGGTAGGCAAAACTGGTGTTGGCAAGAGTGCCACTGGCAACACGATCATAGGAAGGAAAGCTTTCCAAACATCGGCACGAGGGTCTTCTACAGAGGCAGAAACCCACTACGAGAGAGCCAACCGCTTTGGCTTTGAGTTGGTTGTAGTAGACACGCCAGGGTTGTTTGACACGGAAAAGCCCCAAGAAATGATAGAGAGAGAGCTTTCCAATTTCCTTCTTCTGTCTGCGCCCGGGCCCCATGCTGTCGTTCTTGTTGTATCGGGATCAAGCAGATTCACCAAAGAAGAAGTCAACTGCATCTCCCGTTTACAGGGCATTTTTGGTGAAAACCTGGCTAAATACCTTGTTATCGTCATCACGCGCACCGAAAACTGGGAGGACGAAGAAGTCACGGTGAAAGACTACCTGGATTGCCTTCCGGACAGCGTCTCCCCTTTCATTCGAGCATGCGGACGTAATGGCAGAGCTGTCGCCTTTCAAAACTGCCTGAAGGAGCCAGACGGCGGGGAGCAAGTCAAGCAACTGATCGATGTCGTCTTGAGGGTCAAGCGTGAAAATGGCGGAGGCCACTACACGGAGGAAAACTGGATGATGGCGGAAGTAATCATGAAGCAGCGCGAGAAGGAAATCAAAGAACACGAAATGAAAGAAGAGGCGAAGAGGCTTGCACTGCTGGCAGAAGAAGTCCGGAGGGAAATGGAGGGAGAATGTCGGCAAAGTAATTTCCCAGGAAAGTTCCAGCAAATGGAGATCCCAGTACAGCCAGAACCAAATGCAACCTCCTCTGCCAGGGTGTCTGAAGGGCGACAGGCCAAGAAATGGAAAGCAGGGCCTACCAAGAACCCACTTACACAGCAAGATGAAGCTCCACGTGGGAGAGGCAGGATGCAGCCACCTGGGGGGAGAGGTGCGACGCCCATGCAACCAGGCTGCGCAGCGGCAAGCTCTCGAGGTACCCCCGACCCCCAAGACTACAACGCCACACAGCAGCGTGCTCAGGCCATGAAGAATCGAGTCATGGAAAGAGTTGCTCCAAATCTGACATCAAGCCAGGTATGACAATGTCAAACAATTATTTAAAAGTATTTTAAGCATATTCGAAATGGCTCATTTTCATTCAGGAATTGGTATTTCTTGTTCACGTGAGACGTTTTAATGACTTCATATTTCAAACGAGGTCTTTTGTTTGTTTCAGGAGATTATTGTAAAGGAGCAAACATTTACCTACTTTACATTAATGTCACTTTCACCGCCCCCATTGACGAACAGTGGCATTAAACACGAACAAATCCTCCAGTTGTTGCTGTTGCCATCGGTCTTTTCCCTGCCCAATCAAATCTCGATAAATGAGGACTATTCGGAATTGCATACATTCAGTTAGAGCAATGGGAAGCAAGAGGAATACGACTATTTTTAATGCACCTTCATTGTCTGCAGCAATCGGTAATATTAATAAATTCTTCGGTAAGCACATTTTCTCCAAACCTGAAGTGAGTGAATTTTATGCAAACTGCTGTTTCCTAGTTCACAGTATTTTTTGGTTGACAATTAAATAAGCTGTTACGTAGAAGCAATGCATGTGCACTCAGTTTTCCAGCTATTCCCAATACAGTCAAATGAAAATGATAACAGAAAGAAACATTGCTGGATAGAATAAATCCTGCAGTGTTTTAATTACATGGCACGTTTATCAAAGTACAGCCAAAACTCACAAGTAAATTCGACTGAATATCATGCTCAGAAGCAAGGAACTGTTGGCTTCATCCAATGGATGACAGAAAACTTCAGCAGCAATGAGGAAAATTAAATCTCTGGTGTGCTGTCTACAAGCGTGCATACACTCACGAAATATTCTGGACATGGACGTCACCATCCTCTGTCCTCTAGTGACAACACCATTGCATGTCATTCTCAGTGCCAAAATGTCACTGCGACTCTGGTCTACAGCAGATTTGCACATTACCTGTAGTATGTCAAAATACGTCTCATTGGAGCCCAGTGCGTTTAAAGGTCAAGTGTCATGGTTCATGATAGAGGTACAAAGATACCACCATCAGTAGCTGTTTCGCAAAGTGCGACCTTTCAAATCAATTCCAAAGTGGAAATATCGCCAGGAAAGTTGCCGATGTCCAAACGATGACAACTACAGGCAGTGACACTAGCTGTGGGACTGACAGCAGGCAAACGTTTCACTCCTTCTTTCCTTCTAGGCCTCAGATAATCATTGTCGTCGGATCGTACGTTTTTATCATCTGCTGCAATTAATTTATGAACAGACATTCTAGAGCACCAGTCGGCAGCTCTGCTTTGCGTCGCTGAGCTGTTTGCAGAGAAAGCACGTGGGCGTTGTCAGCTTTTATGGGTTTATAGAAGGTTCGTGTTAGCGATCGAGCAGGAGATCTGAATTTCCCAAACAATATTTATTCTCTCCCTTGGTCAAAGCGCCCCGTCCTTTGTCCATGCCTGAATGTGAATCAACGTTTGGAGGAAGGTGCAGTTGACCGATTAAGCCAAAACTTTTCATGTTGACTTGTCCGCATTTCAAAGTCCTGAATGAGGATGCTTCAGTTGATCTGCTCTCAGACACAACGCTGACGTCACTGCCTATCATTGTCTAACGTCTGAATATCGACATCTTCACTGGGCAGTAATTCAGATGTGGGGTTGATATCAAAACCGGTTCTGTTAATTTAATCACGTGTCTAACAACAAAATAGCAATGTAAAAGACATTGATGGATTGTTGTGTCACGTTGACCTCTTGCTTTGAAGCCGCAGCCAGGAAGCGTGGAACTGAACTTGGAGTCTCTTCTTCTCAACGTCATCATGCAGTTTTTGGAGGAGATGGATCGCCGCCTAGACGAAAGAGAAGAAGCCCCTAGGGAGGAAAGCATCCAGGACATCCAAAGAGAGTTTGCAGTATCGATCGACGCAATGTGCCAGAGCTACATGGATAGGCTTGCTCGAGCTCAAGCTCGTCGGGAGGTAAAAGGCGGCTCTGGAGAAAATTTACAGGCCTTTTCAAGAGAAAGTGATGAGAATAAATTGATGTTGGAGCTGTAAGCATTTTCAGAATAACACTTGAAGATCGAGTGGTTTACTGTACATATCTTTCTCTCGGACTGGGAAATTGCATTAAATTACTGCTCAAGATAGGTCGCATGGGTTGTAGCCGTCATCGACACTTATGTGAACCCTTGAACAAAACAAGTCGAGAATGCTACTAGGAGTGTATGAGGCTGTAAGATGAGGAAGTGCACTACTTGTTGTGACGTCGGGAAGGTTTGAAGATGTCCGCTACTCTTTTTTCCGTTTGAGCATTGTGTTGCTTTTATCAATTGGAGTTGTTCCTGTTCTGGATCTCTAATGACTATTTTGATTTTGTTCTTGTGTATGGTTGGTTTGGTTTGCTGATTTAGCTCTGCTTCTTTTACATTTACTGCTTTAAGACTTTTCAATGCCAGACAGTGAAATTAAACTATTTTCCCCCCATAGATTAATTTATTATGCAGCGATCCTTTTTTAATGTGTCTGTAAATAAATGTTCCTTAATTAATGATGTGATCAAGTCAGTGTGATTGTGTTTAAATATTAGCTATAGTCTTTTGTCCTCTGTTATTGTTACTTCCAATAGATTGCTTTTCCCGCCTCCTTCCTCCTATCAGTTTTGATATATTATTGTGCATAATCAGCCCTAGAAAATCCAAATGTTTGCCTTGTAATCATTATTGACCTCTTGTGCGTATTCCTATTTACCCCCATGCATTCAGGTATGTAAACAGCTGTTCCTTTGCCTACTTATATATTCAATACATTTTTACAGTAGAGTGCTCGAATGTATCGTATTCTTTGAATTGTATCGTATCTGTATGTATCTGTTGTATGGAACTGCACTGTAAGGTACTTTCTCAGTTTTCTTCATTCAAACAGCACAACACTGCATGTGTGTTGATGTCGCTTGCCTCTGCGTCACGTAGCTCCAAGGAGAACATATCAGACTTCCCATATCCATTTGCCGATATAAGTTTATTTGTCACTCTTGCAAGGTTGCTTTTCCTTGTAAACCGTTCTGTAAAAAGGTGTAAAGAAGTCATTTGTAATTTACTTGCACACAATAGTTGTTTACTCTTACATGTAGCGGTAACGTTTTTATTGACATCTTGTACTCAAATGTTTTACTGCTTGAATTTTTTACTTCTTTTTCTTGGTCCTGTCTTTTCACTAAAATTAAATATGCTCCCATCTTTTGGATGACTATGAAGCGTTCGGTCTAAAAACTAGATAAACACGCTTCGGAGCTTTTCGTGTGAAATAATGAGTCGCTCTGTTTACTACCGTCTGTTCAAACGTGTAAATCCGTAAGTTCTCTTGTTACGGTTATTGTTAGAGTCATTCTTCGAATCTTTCATGGTTTTGTTTGTGAAACTAACAATGTTTAGATCTCCATAATCTGCAGATTGGTGGATACCCAAATACATTAGAAACGCATGAATATTATGATCGATCCTTGGGCTACGTGAGAAATGCTGTAGTAATAATGTCCCCGCCTTTTAATGGAGCAAAGAATTTCTTAGAATACTACATTTTTAATTATATGGAACTGATAAGCGCACATATTCTTCCTGCACGTAACACAAGATGTGTTGTTGCATCGTGCTTTACCAGCAAAACCAACAATGCGTCATCAAATTGTGAGACAAACGGTTTCCACAAAACATTCTAACTGACCATCGAGCAGTCAACCAAACCGACTAGCAAACGAGCAGATATGCAAAGCAGGCGATGAAAACATAACACTTTATTGTTCATAGAGACATGCGAGAGCGTAAAAGCAGAACACGAGATGCATATTTTACATTGAAACTGTTGTCGAGTGGAGTTTTCCTTTTTGGTAAAATGGTAGGATGCATCTTACACTGAACACTAATTTCTTGCGTCCATAATGTTGCGTGTGTGCTCTCGAGTACTACAGGGGACATACCAAACCGGAAGAATAGATTTTGCTTGCATAAGTGTTAGTAATATCTCACTAAAGACCTATTTGCAAAATAAATGTGAACAACAGCCTTTGCATTGTTTTAGCTTGTTCTGTTTATGGGGGCATCTAACATTGTATTATCCTTCCAGGACTTGTTACTGCACAGCTCCTCAAATAAGCTTTAGTTGTCGGCGCCATAATGTTTTAAGACAAACCTTCAATATCTATCGTAATGAAATTATAAGTAACAGTTTTGAGCCATTAAATGCATTAAAGAAAATGTTTGTATCAAATTGCATAAACTATTCACTTTTACTGACGTAATGACTATTTCTACTGGGTTTTTTTAAACCACACACACACACAAAGTACAAGCTTCTGCATATTTGCATTCCTCAGTCCTTGAAGAAGTGCAGTAAGGGGAAAATGCTTGTCCGACATACGGCCCTGTCTTTGTTTCACCAGTGAATCATGAAATATACAATTTTGTACGTTCACATCTTCAAAGAACAATAAAAATGTTGTACGAAAAATTACCCCGTTTGTTTATGTAGTCTTTATAACGTGCACTGCATGCCTTG
>JAWQFJ010026790.1:25000-45000 GCA_034096865.1 Theodoxus fluviatilis | reverse complement strand
TTCACATCATTTTGTAAACTACGACATTTTTTAGAGCCTGCCATCCTCCATTTCCAAGACTTAACCAATACTTGACACATGACAAGATGTCATTAATATACAACGGAAACCGTATAGTATCGCCACAAACATCATATTGTGCGTGCAGAAAGCCACAATCAGAAAGGTGTTCATGGCATTACAATGAACACTTTCAATGTTTTCACAATCATTTGTTCCCCTAACTTCATCTCCATGTATAAGCAATCTTTGGATCAGAGCATCAAACAGCTTCGAATGGATGGATGGATAGTGTTCTACGGCCTATTAGCTTTTGTAGGCTATGTAAGGCCATTAAGCACCAAAATCACTAGAACAGTTTAGAGCAAACGCAAAGCAAGTCACGGTGTCCCTATTTATTCACCTTGTACTAATCGCGAAGGGAGACGTGGTGAGTCAATTCTTACCCCAAACCCACCAGGGCCTGTATGCACGTCGGTCCGTTTAGTGGACTAATCGCGTTTATCCCCTATACGGGCGGATAGGCGGGAACAATCGATATGCACGTCAATCTGGTTAGCCTATCCTATACGGATTTTCGCGTATAAAGTTATCGCACATCCGAGGTCCGATAGAGGGCCTAAACGCGTTTTTCCGAGCACGACAGCGGCGTCTTCTGCGAAGAAACAGGATTTTCCGGGACCGGGTGAGGATGAAGGGTGGGGATAGTGGGTGGGGATGGGAGGTGGGGATGGCGGGAGGGGATGGGGGCTGGGGATGGGGTGGGTGGGGATGGTGGGTGGGGATGATGGGTGGGGATGGTGGGTGGGGATGGAGGGCGGGGATGGGCGGTGGGGATGGGGTGGGTGGGGATGGGGGTGGGGGTGGGTATGGAGGATGGGGTTGGGGGGTGGGGATGGGGGGGTGGGGATGGGGGGTGTGGATGGAGGGTGGGGATGGGGGTGGGGATGGGGGGTGGGGATGGGGGGGTGGGGGTGAGGGGTAGGATGGGGTGGGGATGGGAGATTTGTGGGTGGTGATGGGGGGGTGGGGATGGGGGGTGGAGTTGGGAGTTGGGAGTTGGGGATAGGGGGTGGGGGTGAGGGGTGGGGGGATGGGGGGAGGGGATGGGGGGAGGGATGGGATGGGAGTGGGGATGGGGCGTGGAGATAGTGGGTGGGGATGGTGGGTGGGGATGGGGTGGGTGGGGATGGGGGGTGGAGATGAGGAGTGGGGATGGTGGGTGGGGATGGGGGTGGGGATGGGGTGGGTGGGGATGGAGGAGTGGGGATGGTGAGTGGGGATGGTGGGTGATGATGGTGGGTGGGGATGGTGGGTGGGGATGGGGGGTGGGGATGGGGTTGATGGGAGGTGGAGATGGGGTGGATGGGGGTAGGGATAGGGGGTGGGGATGGAGGGTGGGGATGGGATGGAGGGTAGGGGGGGAGGGGGGGGGGAGGGGATGGGAGGAGGGATTGGATGGGAGTGGGGATGGGGGTGTGGGAATAGTGGGTGGGGATGGTGGGTGGGGATGGTGGGTGATGATGGTGGGTGGGGATGGGGGGTGGGGATGGGGGGTGGGGATGGGGTTGATGGGGGGTGGGGATGGGGATGGGGAAGGGGGGTGGGAATGGGGGGTGGGGATGGAGGGTGGGGTTGGGAGATGAAGTTATAATGTGAAAGTTTACAGAATGGAGCAGTGAAATGCATATTTTAATTCGTGTGGAATGATAACGATACAAAACAGTAACTCACCACAGATCAAGTTTGACCTTTCCCCAATGATGTAGAGGATGGCGTCCTCGTACGGTACTGCTGGTGCTGGAGCCGGCCCCCCTCCCGTCTTCCTCTCGTCCCTCTTTCTGTTTAATACAGCGCCTTTCAAGGCTCTCCACTTTTCTTTCAAGTCATTCACAGTTCGAACTGCCACTCCGCAGGCGTTGACCTTTGTGCTGATCCTTTTCCAAATCTCCCTCTTCACTGTCTCCGTCACTGTGGCGCTGTGGTTGCTAAACAGAGTTATGTGCTCCACTTGCAGTTCCTCCACTAGAATTCGAACTTCATCTGCAGAGGTTAGATTTTCAGACCCTCTTTTTGGCTTTCTCAGTCATCTTGAATATTTCTTGGCTTAGGAGGACAACAATGTATTCCGCGCGTCAGTTATAAATAGAAGTGCGCGAACTTGGATGGTCGGCGTGTAGATGACCTGCATTTCCATTTGTAAAATGTAAGCGCTTTCAAAACCTATTGATGCAATCAACATACAGCTTTGATAAATTAATGCTGTTCATGGCTTACATTTTCTTTAGATGGGTTTCTAGTGTCCCAATATACAGCTTTTTTGTGCGAACAGTAGACAGCGTGTGTGCGTTTAGCTACACGGGCCCTAACCGCGTATTATAAGCCCTAACCGGATTTGGTAAGCACCCCCTTGCAAGCTATCGGCCCAGGAAACAATCGACCATATATTTTAAACATGATGGATAGGTTCAGGAAGCTCCTTTTATAACATGTTTTGTTTTGCTTTGGCATGTCATAGACGCTGAATTAACACTCACACAGTCACACAGAGGAGGAGGTGTATTATAGATGTTCACCCCAGACATGTGCATTCCAGCATTCGTACTCATTCACGCACAATAATAATAATAATAATAATAATAATAATAATAATAATAATAATAATAATAATAATAATAATAATAATAATAATAATAATAATAATAATAATAATAATAATAATAATAATAATATTAATATTAATAAAATATATACGCCCATACCTTCCCTAATAGGCAAGCTCATGGCGTTTACAATGAAAAGTCTACATTCATACAAAGCATTCCAACACTCACACACTGCACAGTTGAAACAAAAAAGAGTTTTAGTTTTAGTAGGAAAAGATAACTCTGTTTGACCACACTGGCTATTCCGTCAATTGAAATCTCAGGGGGGAGGTTTTCGAGTTTACGACCTACATAAACCACTTTCTCTTAAAACCTCGATGCTGAAAATTTGATACATTCAATCGGACCTAACTTCCAGTAAGTGTGCAAAATGTCAACGAAATCCGTTCAGCAGTTTTTGAGATATCAGCCGTTAATCGGGACTGACAGGCAGACGGACAAATAAAAATTACGTCAAGTTATTGATGACGTCACACATTTCGCAATTTCGCCATTCCATCAATCGACTATTTAGGGAGGTGCTTTCGAGTTTAAGACCTTAAAAAACCACTTTCTCTTCAAGCCTCGATTCAGAAAATTTGGTACATTCAATCGGACCTGACTTCCAGTAAGTGTGCAAAATGTCAAGGAAATCCGTCCAGTAGTTTTTGAGATATCAGCCGTTAAGTCGGGACAGACACACACACACACAGACAGACAGACAGATAAAAACCGCTGGCGCTGAACCTCCAGGTTTTGGCATATATATATATATATATATATATATATATATATATATATATATATATATATATATATATATATATATATATATTTAAGATCGGATTCGAACCCGCAACCTCTCAAGAAAAGAGGGGGAAAAAACACGCACACACAAAAACACAAAAAAACCAGGTTGGGTTCGAACCCACAACCTCTCGAAAAAAGATGAAAAAAAAATTCAGCGCAGAATCGAACCTGGTCATGCATTGCTCATTGCTCGTGCAAGGCTGGGTAAGTGATTTTTTAAAATCATTTATCTGTTACGTGTTTGATGGAGTAACCTAAGCTACTGTTGAAGTGTTGTGTGTGGATCCAAAAAGCTTGCACAACTGTCCTTTGCACTGACTGTCCGATGCACGGACTGTCCTTTGCACTGACCGTCCTTTGCATTAACTGTCCTTCACACTGACTTATTCTATGCACTGACAAGGAGATTGTCACGAAGGAGAGGAGGGGAAGTGCGCTTTCTACAGTGGGTAAAGATCTAGCAGTCCGCTCAAAGTTTTTGTCGCGCTCACCAGTGCTTTGGACATGCACCGGTCATTCTGTGCACTGGTCAGTGTGAAAGTGCATAGAACAGTCAGTGCATCGGACAGTCAGTGCATAGAACAGTCAGTGTGAAGGACAGTTAATGCAAAGGACAGTCCGTCCATAGGACAGTCAGTGCGAAGGACAGTTGCGCAAGCTTTTTGGCTCCACACACACTTCAAGAGTAGGTTCTACAATTTTGGAATGCGAGCTTCGGTTACTCCATCAAACACGTAACAGATAAATGATTAAAAAAACAACAACAACACTTACCCAGCCTTGCACGAGCAATGAGGATGGTTGGTTGATCTTCTGCTTAGCAGCGTCAAGATGGAAATAAAGTCGATACATAATGTGCAGCGCATTGATCTGAAGCACCGAGCTGTCACCTCCACCGTTTAATCCGCTTGCTAATAGATCTTAATTTTGTCTAAATAACATGAATAGTATTTATTCATACCCCTGTCTATCACAGTCTGAGAAATCTTCTCACTGTCTGGCAAAAATGAGACACAAATGATGTCCGGAATGCAACGCAACAAATCTGCGTTCATTCGGAAGCCATTTTGGCGCCAGCAACTATAACCACGCGAGATACAGCGAGAAAAGGGGCGTGGCTGTAGAGTGGGTCGCCATTCCATCAATTGACTACTTGCATCGTAAAAAGTTCTTCTTTATCCTTTCACCAATGTTCTCAAAATCCATTATCCTCAAAACTCTACTCGCAAATGACGTCACGTTGTTGATGACGTCACAGATTGGCCATTCCATGAATCGAGTATTTGGGGAGGCGCTTTCGAGTGTACGACCTTAAAAAACCACTTTCTCTTCAAGCCCGGATTCTGAAAATTTGATACATTCAATCGGACCTAACTTCCAGTTAGTGTGCAAAATCTCAAGGAAATCCGTCCAGTAGTTTTTGAGAAATCAGCCGTGGAGTCGGGACAGACAGACACACACACAGACAGATAAAGTCTGTAGGACCTCCAGTAAACCTGGAGGGATATAGTCTGTAGGACCTCCAGTAAACCTGGAGGGATAAAGCTGTGAGGAGCTCCAGTAAACCTGGAGGGAAAATCCTTCTTTCTCCTTCACCAATGTCCAATCTCCTCGAAATTACGTCACGTTATTTGACATCAAATGATCACGTCACGCATGCCAAAATTTCCCTTGAGTCGGGACAGAGTTCCGTCCCTTGCCTTCTTTGCAACACCAAAACGTAAAAAATTCACCTTCTTTTCAAACATCGATTTTGAAAATTTGACACATTCAATCGGACCTAACTTCCAGTAAGTGTGCAAAATGTCAAGGAAATCCGTCCAGTAGCTTTTGAGATATCAGCCGTTAAGTCGGCACTGACAGACACACACACATACACACACACACACACGCACACACACAGACAGATAAAGCTGTGAGGACCTCCAGTAAACCTGGAGGGATAAAGCTGTGAGGACCTCCAGCAAACCTGGATGGATAAATCTGTGAGGACCTCCAGTAAATCTGGAGGGATAACAGTTTGTTTTGATACTGTTTTTTTCTCGTCTTTTTACAGAAATCATTCAGATGTCGAAACTTGTTTCCATTTCAACACAAACATTTTATTTTATCGGATAAACGCTTGTTTAGCGCCTCAACAAGAGTAAGTTATGAGTTTTTTGCGAAATAGTCTTAGAACTACTTGACGGCGTATGTCAGGGAGCAGATTGGCTATTCCACAAGCCTCTCGTGTGACCTCCATTTGCATATTTCGGACGAAAATCTTCCATCACGTGATGTCAACTGGACTAGAGACACTTTCGCTGGCAGGCGAAGTCTCTAATGGACACGAATGCACTGAGGGTACATCCGACCTTTTTTCAAGATAAAGGAAATTTTGCGTTCGGTAAATCGTGATTTTATTAATTAATTTATTTGTTATACTGTTTAGGGGAAAGCGGGGAATTAACCCCCATGGTGCATCAGTAACCACTTCGACGAAAAAAACACACAACATAAATTTACTTTTAGTTATTTTTGTTTCCAAAATAAGTTTCAACCAATTAGAGTTAGTTTCTCTCAAGAAAGGTGTTTGGTTTTGACCCAGTTGGAAATGGGTCAGTCGCAGTACGAGAGCTGTTAACGCCACTCTTGTGCTGTCATATTTAAAGTCCAAAAAAGCTTCGCCTCGTAGATCTCACTCACTTCTAATTTTTGTGTACACTTCGTGATTTGCAAGAGAACACGAGACCTACAATAATGCTTTCCTAAATCACCAAGGCAAGAGCTCATGTATTACTTTTGTGATGTTTCCTTTTATACTTGAAGTATTATGGACTGCTTAGGAGAGAACTTTCTTTTTTAACTTTAAGAAGAAATGTGGCTTGTATGGTAATCATCTACGTTCATCCATGTAAAAAATGAAATATGTACATAAGGATAAGTTTTATTGTATTACAGCTCGGACGTTTAAACCTACAGGCCTGTGATAAGTCTGGAATGAGACATGGAAAGCCCACGAGAGTCAATCAAAATATCATGGGGCTTAACACCCCACACTTTAGCATTTTGATTCTAAAACGAAAATACTTAACGTCAGCAGGACAAAACAGGACTGCTGAAACACACATACACCTATAGTCTTAATTAGGATGTCTTCCTTTTTTTCTGTTCAGTATTTATCCTGAAAATGTCAGTATTGTGTGTTCATGCCTATTGCCATTCAATTTTCTGTATCAGATTATGTGGCATTATGTCAAGAAAACGCTTTCTGCCATAAATATAGACAAATTGGAGGAAATGAATGGAAATAATAAACTTGAATTGATGAATGGTATCACATGCAGCTTATTGGATTGTCCTACACTGTCAAAAAGTGCAGAAAGGAGGTTGGTTTTGCTATGGTCTGTGGATTCTGTTCATTTTTATCAATGGGCTCAAGAAAACATGAGACTTTTAAATCTGAGAGCAAATAGTTCTTATCTGTAAATTCTCATGAAGTTTTATCATTTGAAACAAGTTCAAAGGTTTTTTGTTACTTTGTCATGAAATTGTACATTAGCCTCTGGTTTCTACCATTTCAAATACTACAGAAGACTTGAGTGACTGAATAGGCAGGAACTACTGACGGATGGGCATTCAGTGTTACTTAAATAACATTACCAAGATCCGCCTTGAGCTGTCAGAGATTATCAATATGGCATCAGGGCTGCATCTTGTTATTTTGGACCTTTCTTCAGTGCACTGGCAGATAAATTCACATTAAAATTTAACTAATAATTTTTCTTTCCCCCAGTATAATTCCATGCATTTACAATATATTTATACATTTTAGATCAGAAAAAACGTACAAAAAATAATATTTTAGGTAGGGACCTAATGCTCTGACCTCCTAGGGCTTTACGCCCAGTAACCATGGAATTTCACTTTCTGATATAAAATGTCTTTCAAAATATTTAATTTTGTGGTTACTAAAGAAAGTCAGTATGTTTTGTTGGATATTAATTAATGTCCTCAATTAGTTTTCTCAGTTTAACGTGATTTATCTTTTCAAAGAAGACAATATGTTTTGGAAATGAAATAAGGGGTGCCTAATGCCCCGCTTTCCCCTTATAGCATTTTATTATCGCACATACTTCGTAATTGAAGTTCTCCCTTTGTCATTTTGGGTTTGGTAAATCGTGATTTTATTTTCTTTGCTCATTGTTCAGAAGGAAGTAAAATTCCCATAGGCTCGTAATCCTAGCTCTCGCTTGGTAATGAGGTACTTAAAGAAGCGATCTTGTAGATCGGTTCAGACGGCCGAGTGTTTACTAGGTCACGCGATTACTCGGTCGAAACTGTAATCGAGTTAATGTCAACTGTTGATGTGGCCCATCTTTGAAATTTGAGAAAGTACTTTTAACATGCACTGAATGGATTAGCAAATAAAAGTTCACTGTCGGTTTCGTCGATTGCGGCCAGTGATGTCATAAGAAAAAAAAATCAACAGTATCAAAAGGACATACCGCAGTTGGCTATCATTTATCGACTGCAGCCAGTGATGTCATTAGAACATTTTTTATTTTGAGAACAACAACATCATGGAAGAAAGTCAGGCCAGTGTTGTGTCACATTGTCAGTATATATTCATTCCATCCTCGGAGCACTGGTTCGAGTCTAGGCGAACTCCGTGACTTTCGCAAATAACATCCTTCCACCTCTCAATTTGAAAGCTTCCATTGCTGCAGCCGATTATCGGGCAATAAAATATCATTACGACGGATCGAAAAGAATGATCACGCCAATATGAAGCATTTATCTTGCAGATATGGAGCATGCATTCTCGCTTGCGACCATTACAGAATGGCATTGTTCACATGTAAATTTGCGACAGCCAATGACAATCGAGAACTACGATCACGTGGTACTGCTATAAACATCGTAACGTTTGAACTACCAAGTGGTCTAATGATCGAGTGGACAACAGCTTCAACGCACACGCACGACCATGACAAACAAATCAATGTGAGCTCGTTGTTTACTAATACATTTCGTCGGTCGATTCCGTGGTATTCTTTTGCCGTTGAAAAATCATTACATTTCAAATCTGTGACCGTACAGTTTTAGTCTTATTGAAACCTACGTATGCCTTACTTTGAATGTTCCTTAAAAAAAGACTCGTCACAACGTTGAGGAGATTTACCCCCCTTGAACATCAGGGCAAATTCTGTTCATTCCCGGTTCAAAAGGTTGTTTGTTTTAATGCTGAACTTGTTTTTGTTCTATCATGTTATCATCCTTGCCCTGAGAGCACGTGGATGGAAGTTTCGTAACTTTCCAACCCCTGAAAAGCCAAAACGTTTTATACATTGCAAGACGTTCACCATACCATGAAACTGTAGTCCGTTTCAGTTAATCTTTGTCCAAACCGTGACGTTGAAGGCTCAAGGTAAACCAGTGCCGCAGTACGAGTGACGTGTGTCGATGCATTTTCCCACGACATATGTCAAGGCCAAATTCAATGAGAAGTACGTTAGCATTTTCTCAATTACTTTTCGTCGTTTACTTATTGGATTTAAGCAAAATTACATCATATTTGTTTTAAATCGCATGCACGATCTCTTTTTGGGTCTCCTCCGTTACCGACCGAAACCGGAAGTGAGTAAGCCAAACACTTTAGACGATGACGTTTATGTGCACAAGTTTGCTAACTGGTTGAAATAGCAACACAAGAGACCCAACATTCTATGTGATACACGCCTTGGTGTGACACCGTCGACGCAACAGAGGCAAACTCCTAAGTGAAACAACATGATCAACGAGCACTGCACCTACCTCGGGATGAACTACGCCGATCGTTTTCCAATTGTAGTCATTCATGATTTTAATCAATATTCTGGGCATATAACGACGCGTTGGTTTGCTCAAGAGAGTCAACAAGGGAAACGTCTCCCTATCGAGTACGGATTCAGCTATATTGCCAATTCCAATGACGGGAATATTCCAAGACATCGCCATGTAGGCCAGTGAGAACAGTCCTTTTTGCATCCTTAAAAAGAAAAGCATGTCTCAATGTCGACAGAAGGGCCAATATACCTTGAATCGGACAACTGGACGCAAGTGATACTGTCACTAAAGAGCGGAGAAATTAGGAGAAGGAAGACGGGAAAGGAAAGGGATTCACATGGTAGAGGTGACGAGGGGTGGAGGAGGACGAGGAAAGGCTACATTGAGAAGGAGAAGGGAGGAAGAGAAGGGAGGGGGAGAAGAATGAAGACGAGGAAAAAGAAAGGGAAAAACGGAGAGGAGAAAAATGAATATGAGAAACAAAAGGTGGAAGATAAGAGCGAAGATTTGGAGAGGATGGAGACAATTAAAAAAGAAACAAAAATGGGAATACCGAGGCTAGGAGGGATGAGACATTGGGGGAGATGACCAACAAGGAGGAACACGAGCAGGATCCGCAGGACGAAGAGGAATACAAAGGAGAGCAGGGAAAGGAGCGCTTAAAGGAGGAGAAGCACTGGAAGGAAGAAGAGGAGGAGCTCTGTAAGGAGGAGCCTTGGAAGGAGAAGCACTGGAAGGAAGAAGAGGAGGAGCTCTGTAAGGAGGAGCCTTGGAAGGAGAAGGACTGGAAGGAAGAAGAGGAGGAGCTCTGTAAGGAGGAGCCTTGGAAGGAGAAGGACTGGAAGGAAGAAGAGGAGGAGCTCTGTAAGGAGGAGCTCTGTAAGGAGGAGCTCTGTAAGGAGGAGCTCTGTAAGGAGGAGCCTTGGAAGGAGAAGCACTGAAAAGAGAAGCACTGAAAGGAGAAGAAGTAGGGCGAGGAGCACTGGGAGGTGGAGAAGGAGGAAGAGGAGGAGGAGGAGGAAGAAGAGGAGGAGGAAGAGAAGAAGGAGGAGGAGGAGAACAAGGAGGAGGACGAGGAGGACGAGGAGAAGGACGAGAAGGACGACGAGAAGGACGGGGAGGAGAAGGAGAAGGACGAGGATGAAGAAGAGTAGGAGGAGGAGGAGGAGGAGGAGGAGGAGGAGGAGGAGGAGGAGGAGGAGGAGGAGGAGGAGGAGGAGGAGGAGGAGGAGGAGGAGGAGGAGGAGGAGGAGGAGGAGGAGGAGGAGGAGGAGGAGGAGGAGGAGGACGGAGGAGGAGAGAGAGGAGGAGGACGAGGAGAGAGGAGAGGAGGTGAGGAGGAGGAGGAGGAGGAGGAAGGAGGAGGAGGAAAAAGGAGGACGAAAAAGGAGGAGGACGAAAAAGGAGGAGGACGAAAAGGGAGGAGGACGAAAAAGGAGGACGAAAAAGGAGGAGGACGAAAAGGGAGGAGGACGAAAAAGGAGGAGGAGGAAAAAAGAGGACGAAAAAGGAGGAGGAGGAGGAGGAGGAGGAGGAGGAGGAGGAGGAGGAGGAGGAGGGAGGAGGGAGGAGGGAGGAGGAGGAGGAGGAGGAGGAGGAGGAGGAGGAGGAGGAGGAGGAGGAGGAGGAGGAGGAGGGAGGAGGAGGAGGGAGGAGGAGGAGGAGGAGGAGGAGGAGGAGGAGGAGGAGGAGAGGAGGAGGAGGAGGAGGAGGAGGAGGAGGAGGAGGAGGAGGAGGAGGAGGAGTAGGAGGAGGAGGAGGAGGAGGAGGCGGAGTAGGAGGAGGAGGAGGAGTAGGAGGACGAGGAGGAGAAGGAGGAGGAGTAGGAGTAGGAAGAGGAGTAGGAGTAGGAGTAGAAGAAGGAGTAGGAGGAGGAGAAGGAGGAGGAGGATGAGGAGGAGGAGGAGGAAGAGGAGGAAGGAGGAGAAGGAAGAGGAGGGAGGAGGAGGAGGAGGGAGGGAGGAGGGAGGAGGAGGAGGAGGAGAGGAGGAGGAGGAGGAGGGAGGAGGGAGGAGGAGAGGAGAAGGAGGATCGGGAGGAGAGAGGGAGGAGGGAGGAGTAGGAGGAGGAGAGGAGGAGGAGGAGGAGGAGTAGGAGGAGGAGTAGGAGGAGGAGGAGGAGGAGAGGAGGAGGAGGAGGAGGAGTAGGAGGAGGAGGAGGAGGAGGAGGAGGAGGAGGAGGAGAGGAGGAGGAGGAGGAGGAGAGAGGAGGAGAGGAGGAGGAGGAGGAGGAGGAGAGAGAGGAGAGAGGAGGAGGAGGAGGAGGAGAGAGAGGAGGAGGAGGAGGAGGAGGAGGAGGAGGGAGAGAGGAGGAGGAGGAGGAGGAGGAGGAGGAGGGAGGGAGGAGAGGGAGGAGGAGGGAGGAGGAGGAGGAGGAGGGAGGAGGAGGGAGGAGGAGGGAGGGAGGAGGGAGGAGGAGGGAGGAGGAGGAGGGAGGAGGGAGGAGGAGGAGGAGGGAGGAGGAGGAGGAGGGAGGAGGAGGGAGGAGGAGGGAGGAGGAGGAGGAGGAGGAGGAGGAGGGAGGAGGAGGGAGGAGGAGGAGGAGGAGGGAGGAGGAGGAGGAGGAGGAGCGAGGAGGAGAGAGGAGGAGGGAGGAGGAGGGGAGGAGAAGAAGAGGAGGAGGGAGGAGGAGGGAGGAGGGAGGAGGAGGAGGAGGAGGAAGGAGGGAGGAGGAGGGAGGAGGAGGGAGGAGGGAGGAGGAGGAGGAGGGAGGAGAGAGGAGGAGGAGGAGGAGGAGGAGGAGGGAGGAGGAGGGAGGAGGAGGAGGAGGAGGGAGGAGGAGGGAGGAGGAGGAGGAGGAGGAGGAGGGAGGAGGAGGGAGGAGAAGGAGGAGGAGGAGGAGGAGGAGGAGGAGGAGGAGGAGGAGGAGGAGGAGGAGGAGGAGGAGGAGAGAAGGAGGAGGAGGGAGGAGGGAGGAGGAGGAGGGAGGAGGGAGGGAGGAGGAGGAGGAGGAAGGAGGGAGGGAGGAGGAGGGAGGAGGAGGAGGAGGAGGAGGAGGAGGAGGAGGGAGGAGGAGGAGGAGGAGGGAGGAGGAGGAGGAGGGAGAGGAGGAGGAGGAGGGAGGAGGAGGGAGGAGGAGGAGGAGGGAGGAGGAGGAGGAGGAGGAGGAGGAGGAGGAGGAGGAGGGAGGAGGAGGAGGAGGAGGAGGAGGGAGGAGGAGGAGGAGGAGGAGGAGGAGTAGGAGGAGGAGGAGGGGGGAGAAGGAGGAGGAGGAGAAGGAGGAGGAGGAGGAGGAGGAGGAGGAGGAGGAGGAGGAGGAGGAGGAGGAGGAGGAGGAGGAGGAGGAGGAGGAGGAGGAGGAGGAGGAGGAGGAGGAGGAGGAGGACCAGGAGTAGGACCAGGAGTAGGAGCAGGAGCAGGAGCAGAAGCAAGAGGCGCAGGAGCAGGAGCAGGAAGAGCGGCGTGGGGCATGGAACGTGGGATTCGGGATTTTGGACGTGGAACGTAGAAAGTGGAACGTGGGACGCGAGAGGTAGGAGGTAAGAGGTGGAATGTTGGACGTGGGAGGTAGGACGTGGGACGTGAGACATGGGACGTGGGACGCGCGAGATAAGAGGTTGGACGTTGGAGGTGGGACGTAGGACGTGAGAGGTGGATCGTGAGACGCGAGAGGTAGAACGTAGGACATGGGAGGTGAGACATGGGACGTGGGAGGTAGGACGTGGACGTGGGAGGCAGGACGTGGGACGTGGGTCGCGAGAGGTAGGATGTAGGACGTGTGTGGTGGGACGTAGGACATGGGACGTGGGAGGTGGGACGTGGTTAGCGTCTCAAGTCCTGCCAAGAAAACTTAAAACGCCCTTGCTGTCAAACAAATATTGTTTCGTCATGGCTGTGGTGTTGCTTTTTGAGAAAATGTAGACTGAGTTTTGAAAAGTTTGATGGCATTTAGTGCGGGCCATGTTATTCATTCATTGCAGAATCAGACCAGTTGAATCGACAACACAGGAAAAAGATGGAAATAAACAGCCAGTTAACTTGCTTCTTGATGGAGGCGAGCCTTTGCTTGTATTAAGACTTTCTCCTTTTTTCAAATCTAATTACTTTATTTTACAAAGGATTCACGTTAAACACATGCTTTTCCTCCAGTGTCCTTTCTTTACTGCATCATAACCCGCCCACTCACCCACCCCATCTTCCTCTTTCTCTCTCTCTCTTTCTCTTTGTGTCTATGTGTGGTGTCTATCTCTCTCTCTGTCTCTCTTTCTCTCTGTCTCTGTCTATGTCTCTCTCTCTCTCACTCTCACTCTCAATCTCTCTCTCACTCTCTCTCTCACTCTCTCTCTCTCAGTCTCTCTCTCTCTCTCCGTCTCTCTCTCTCTCTCTCTCTCTCTCTCTCTCTCTCTCTCTCCGTCTCTATCTCTCTCCGTCTCTCTCTCTCCGTCTCTCTCTCTCTCTGTCTTCTCTCTCCGTCTCTCTCTCTCTCTCTTTCTCTCTTTCTCTCCATCTATCTCTCTCCGTCTCTCTCTCTCTCTCTCTCCGTCTGTTTTCTTTGTCTCTCTCTCTCTCTCTCTCTCTCTCTCTGTCTCAACATGAGGTCGGATGTAGGAGTAATGAAAAACTTTGCATTCTTCTGGATGAAGTAATTTCTTTATAAAAAAAATACAAATAGATAACCGAAGGGTTTTGAAGTTGCATTTTATGTAGCACGGTCCTGCCAATTCAAATTCTGGTCCATTTTTGCTCTGAGAACCTTGAGCAGGGATACATTTTAAACCGTCTTTCTATTGATTTTCTATCGCTTAAAGACCAAGGCTGAGGAACACCTGGCAAAATAACAAGCTGGCTTCAGAGCTGGGCGAAGCACAGTGGATCAGATTTTCAACTGCAGAGTCATCGTCGAGAAACATCTCCAACACCAACAGGAGCTCTTCCACAACTTCATCGACTTCAAGAAAGCGTTCGATCGTGTTTGGCATGACGGCCTCTGGCAAGTTCTGTGAGGGTTTAATATTGACGAGAGGCTGGTGCTAGTCATCCAAGAACTCCACTCGAACGCCAACAGCGCGGTTCTCCTCGACGGACAGATTGGAGAGTTCTTCAGGACTTCAGTAGGCGTCCGCCAGGGATATCTCCTCTCCCCGGTCCTGTTCAACCTCTTCCTCGAGCAGATCATGCGGGAGACTCTCCACGACCACCACACCTCCACTTCCATCGACGGCAGACCCATCTCCAACCTGAGATTCGCTGACGACATAGACCTCATGGGTAGAAGTAACAGCGAGCTACAAGATCTCACCAACAGACTATCGAAGAGAGCGGGAGCATACGGAATGGAGGTCAGCACGGAGAAGTCAAAGACGACGGTGAACAGCACAAACGACACCAGTGCAGACATCACCATGAACGGTGAGAAGCTAGAAGAGGTCAGCAGCTTCAAGTACTTGGGAGCAACCCTGTCTAAGGACGGCACTAGTACAGCTGAGGTCCGCATCAGAATCGCCATGGCAACCTCAGTGATGGCCAGATGAAGCAGGTTATGGACAAGCAGCTCCATCAGCTTCTCCACCAAGTACAGGCTCTACAAGTCCCTTGCGGTCTCCATCGCCCTCTACGGGTGTGAGACCTGGACGCTACACGCTGACACGGAGCGAAGGATCCAGGCCTTCGAGATGAAATGCCTCAGCAGATTGCTCCGCATCTCCTACCTGGAGCGCAAGAGTAACGAGTACGTGCGGAACATGACAGCGGCACTCATGGGCCCTCAGGAACCCCTCCTGGCAACCGTCAAGCGATGCAAGCTTGCCTGGTTTGGTCACATCACCAGACACGACTCCCTGTGCAAGACCATACTTCAGGGAACATTAAAGGGTGGGCGTCGTCGCGGCCGACAGAAGAAGAGCTGGACTGACAATGTGAAGGAATGGACCTCCCTCTCCATAGAAGAGCTGCTCGCGACGGCCCAAAACAGACCCGAATGGAGGAGGACTGCTGTTTCGTCATCCCTCATGTCCCCGCGACGGCCAAATCGGTCAAGGGACTGAACTGAACTGAACTTCTATTGATGAGCAGGTTTATTTAGGTCATGCAATATATCGAACTTTAACATGTACGCTCGTACCGGGACTTTCGTCATGGAGTTAGTACAATTTGCCATCGATCTATTAGAAAAATTAATTCCTAGTTATGCAGATAGTAGGTTTGATTTACGATAGGCTGTGTGTAAATAATATGCATAACACGAACACACTTTGAGATGTCTCTTTTATCTTGCCTCACCAATGACTAAAATCCACTTATCTTCAAAGCTTGCATGGGAAAACTACAATATCATTAGACATACATAAAAGTAACAAGTTCCTCACCCTCACAAAAGTGATGAATAGTTTGACATTACGTCCAGATATAGAGCAAAAGAATGACAGCAGGCAAATACAAGAAATCCCACATTTGAAATGCTCGACCTATCCAGGAATTTTTTGCAATAGAAAAGTTAGTTTTTTTAAGATGTTGTGTCTTTTTTCCTGAACTGATTGTGTCTCTTTTTCATTTGAAGCATTTACTGTGACGCAGACAAAAAGCAATGAGCTTTCTGTAAAATCCTTTGTCTTTCCCAATTATCCCCTCTCATCTCTTTTTACGTACCTGGACCAATAATGGCAGTGGCTTTGTGGACATAATAGGCTCTTGCTGCTGCAACACCAAAATCCCCCCCGTCGCATCGCCATCCATGAAGATGTTATTGACCTTGATATGAGGGTATATTGCGGTCATATTCTGCAATGCCATCTCAGCAGCTGGTCGCGCAAAAGTTTTCTCGTAAGGCGATCTGGGCTCCTTAGTTATTGACATCGTAACGATGGTGGTTCTGAATCTGTTGGAGACATATTGCATATCAGTAATAGTTGTCATGAGATGTGCAGAGGAAGCTTCTTGCATTTATATTCAGATTTTTATGCGTGTATGCATTATGTGTATTCGTGTCGGTCGCACGTGTGCGCGCGCGCGCAAGAGAGAGAGAGAGAGAGAGAGAGAGAGAGAGAGAGAGAGAGAGAGAGAGAGAGAGAGAGAGAGAGAGAGAGAGAGAGAGAGAGAGAGAGAGATTTTGAACTTGCCTGGTTGCAGAGGCACAGTCTGTATAAGTGGTTTCAAGTCTGCTAGGGCCGTGGCCTGATCGTCATGCTGGAGTAGGAGCTTCCTTGGAAACACGGCTTCCGGTTTCTGGAGGCTTTCTCGGCCTGCCCCGCCAGGTGCCGGAAGATGCGCCCCTACTTGCTGCTGCAGTTGCTGTACTTCCTTGTGGGGCTCATGTACTCCTTTGTCCCCGGTGACTTTCGCATTCTGCGTCATCTTTGGTTGTCACTAGGGGATTCATTTCGAACGCATCTGTTCTCGCGTCATTAAAGATCTCAACTTTAGTTTGTTCCTCAGCGTCGGCTTCATCGATAGTTCTTTGTGTGTCTTCCAGAGCGCTTGCTACTCCCTACAGCTATGGTAGCTGCCATGACAACAAGGAGCTCTGAGAGAGCACACCATCGTGTGGCTGCTGCGTAGACAGTGCGATACCCTCTGTCGTGTGTTTCGTGCTTTCGTTAGGTACATGCAGATTGCCTTTAGGTGGGCGGTGGGCACGTGCACATCGCTCGACTTGGCGCGACGATTCAGTCACTCCGCGGCATCCTTATCGTGACTGTTCGACGCACTTTATGACGTGGCGATTACCTGGCGATTACCCTCTGCCGCATAATCTGCACGCGTGTTCGGCTCAGGCATGCGTGACGCGTTTAAGTCACCAAAGTATCTGTGGTTCCCATGAGTGTTGGCAAGGCCGGAAGGTGGTCTTGTGTTATGAAGCTCATCTGACTGGGGGTCCATGAAGGGAGCTTGCTGGTTGCGGAACTTCGATGCACTCAGGGGGCTGCGGAATCTGGCTTGTAGAACATCGTTCGTCCATCCATGCCGGGTGAGCTGGAGATTGTGTTTTGTGTATTCGAGTTGTTCATCCGCAGTGTTGATTTGGACGAGGTTGCTGGCTGGTCTTGGAATTCTGGGTTGCCTATGCCGCCGAGCATTATCCGCGTCGTGGATCTCGTCGCCAGCTTTCATGAGGCTAATCGCGAACAGCTTGTTCCTATGATAGGCAATCTTCCCTTGTTCCCGATATTATTGCAGGTTCGAAGCTTGCCTCACGGTAAGGTCTCTAGTGATTCTAATTTCGTGCCTTCTGAGAGAGTCTTTGCCCGTTTGTAGTAGACTGAGCTTACCAGGCCAAAATTCTATCAAAATTGGTCGAGCTCTTCTCTCCTGGTGGCTAGGTTTGGTCCCGAGTCTGAGGACACTGACAATGTCCCTCTCTGTCCAGGCAGCGTCAGGCATGGCATCTGTAAAATGGTGGAGCACTGTTTGGAGACAGTTCCATTAGCTTTTCTGTCTCTCCTCTGGCATTCCCAACACCCGGACGTTGTTGCATCTGGAGTTCACGTGAAGCGGTTCGCTGTGCTTCATGTCAATGCCCATCTCGTTGCAAAAATCACAGGGGTTGTTGCCTATGTGTTCTTTGATGGCTTCTTGCTCGGAGTGCAGATTTTGTTCCACTCTGTCAAGTTCTGAAAGACGTCCTGGCATCGCCTATCTATTTCTTCGATAGAGCAGTTCGGGAGTTCTTGCTTGTCTCCGAGTCACTGCAGGTTTTTTAGGTTGCCATTACTTCATTCTGCAAGACTTTGAACCCGTCCAGGATGGTGGTTGCTGGAGCCTTCCATCCTTATCTCCATTTCTGTGCTCATGTTGACCATCTCCTAAATAGTTTTCAGATCGTTGTTGGAATCTGAATGAGTGGTCTGTCCAACGCTTTTGGTTTGGGAAACAGTACAGACCAGGGTTCCGTTCCAGGCTCTCCCCCAGGAAGATGCGGTCGGTAAGTTCATGGAGATTCTTGAACGTTTAATGAGGCTTGAAGATGCTCGTCAGAAAGAACACGAAAAGGCGTCCAACCAGAAGTCCAAACGTTGCGGCCTTAAACGAGAACTGCAAGCCGCCAGATGGGCGATCACAATGTACACATCTTGCGACCTATGCTGGTTTCCATCTGACGTTGTGTTGCGGCTGTCTCCCTTTTTCCTGCTTTCGCGCACATGGGTCGGCGCCAATACGTTCGCGATGCACGGGAGGGCGGACGGGGAGAGGAGGGAAGGGGGACGGGGAGGGGAGGGGAGGGGAGGGGAGGGGAGGGGGGACGGGGAGCGGGAGGGGAGGGGAGGGGAGGGGAGGGGAGGGGAGGGGAGGGAGGGGAGGGGAGGGGAGGGGAGGGGAGGGGAGGGAAGGGCGGACGGGAGGGGAGGGAAGGGCGGACGGGAGGGGAGTGAAGGGCGGACGTGAGGGGAGGGGGGAGGGGCGGACGGGGAGGGGAAGGGAGGGCGGACGGGGAGGGGAAGGGAGGGCGGACGGGAGGAGAGTGGAGGGCGGTTGGGAGGGGAGGGGAGGGCGGACGGGAGGGAGGGGAGGGCGGACGGGAGGGGAGGGGAGGGCGGACGGGGAGGGAGGGGAGGGCGGATGGGAGGGGAGGGGAGGGCGGACGGGGAGGGGAGGGTAGGGCGGACGAGAGGGGAGGGCGGACGGGAGGGGAGGGCGGACGGGGAGGGGAGGCGGATGGGAGGGGAGGGGAGGGCGGACGGGAGGGGAGGGTAGGGCAGACGGGGAGGGAAGGGGAGGGCGGACCGGGAGGGGAGGGAAGGGCGGACGGGGAGGGGAGGGAAGGGCGGACGGGAGGGGAGGGCGGCCGGGAGTAGAGGGCGGCCGGGAGGGGAGGGCGGACGGGAGTAGAGGGCGGACGGGAGGGGAGGGCAGACGGGAGTAGAGGGCGGACGGGAGGGGAGGGGAGGGCGGACGGGGAGGGTAGGGGAGGGCGGACGGGAGTGGAGGGCGGACGGTAAGGGGAGGGGAGGGCGGACGGGGAGGGGAGGGGAGGGCGGACGGGAGGGGAGGGGAGGGCGGACGGGAGGGGAGGGCGGACGGGAGTAGAGGGCGGACGGGAGGGGAGGGCGGACGGGAGTAGAGGGCGGACGGGAGGGGAGGGCGGACGGGAGTGAGGGCGGACGGGAGGAGGGGAGGGAGGAGGCGGACAGGAGTAGAGGGCGGACGGGAGGGGAGGGCGGACGGGAGTAGAGGGCGGACGGGAGGAGAGGGGAGGGCGGACGGGGGGAGGGGAGGGCGGACGGGAGGGGAGGGCGGACGGGAGTAGAGGGCGGACGGGAGGGGAGGGCGGACGGGAGGAGAGGGCGGACGGGAGGGGAGGGCGGACGGGAGTAGAGGGCGGACGGGAGGCGAGGGGAGGGCGGACGGGGAGGGGAGGGGAGGGCGGACGGGAGGGGAGGGCGGACGGGAGTAGAGGGCGGACGGGAGGGGAGGGCGGACGGGAGGGAGGGAGGGCGGGACGGGAGGGGAGGGCGGACGGGAGTAGAGGGCGGACGGGAGGGGAGGGCGGACGGGAGGAGGAGGGCGGACGGGAGGGGAGGCGGCGGGACAGGGAGTAGAGGGCGGACGGGAGGGAGGGGAGGGCGGACGGGAGTAGAGGGCGGACGGGAGGAGAGGGGAGGGCGGACGGGGAGGGGAGGGGAGGGCGGACGGGAGGGGAGGGCGGACGGGAGTAGAGGGCGGACGGGAGGGGAGGGCGGACGGGAGTAGAGGGCGGACGGGAGGGGAGGGCGGACGGGAGTAGAGGGCGGACGGGAGGGGAGGGCGGACGGGAGTAGAGGGCGGACGGGAGATGAGGGCGGACGGGAGGGGAGGGGAGGGCGGA
>JAWQFJ010026790.1:0-20000 GCA_034096865.1 Theodoxus fluviatilis | reverse complement strand
TCAATTTGTCATCTACCAGCGAATGATTGATCAAGTCACCCATAGGGTATGAAAGGGTGGGGGTGGGTGGGTGAGAGAGAGAGAGAGAGAGAGAGAGAGAGAGAGAGAGAGAGAGAGAGAGAGAGAGAGAATGTGTGGTAGTGTGTTGTGTGGTAGTGAAGTGTGAAAAGTGATATATACAGTGGTTTGAGATCGAGAATTGAGTGACATCGCCATATAGAGCTATTACTTTTACTTGCATTGTTTTATGGGCGAATTCAATAGTCACAACTAAATCTATGGTTAAAACAAAATTCTGATTTCGATACGAATCAGTTGGATGGAGTGTCTGGAAATTAGACTGTGAACCTTCCATTGGGAAAAAATTATTGTGTTAAGCTCCTTTAGGTCTAACACCATCACTATTTGACGCAACCAACTAACACCATCTCTCTCTCTCTCTCTCTCTCTCTCTCTCTCTCTCTCTCTCTCTCTCTCTCCTCTCTCCCAATCCTCTCCCTCTCCCTTCGGTCGGTCCTCTCTCTCTCTCTCTCTCTCTCTCTCTCTCTCTCTCTCTCTCTCTCCTCTCTCCCAATCCTCTCCCTTCGGTCGTTCGTCTCTCTCTCTCTCTCTCTCTCTCTCTCTCTCTCTCTCTCTCTCTCTCTCTCTCTCTCTCTCTCTCTCTCTCTCTCTCTCCTCTCCTCTCTCAATCCTCTCCCTTCGGTCGGTCGTCTCTCTCTCTCTCTCTCTCTCTCTCTCTCTCTCTCTCTCTCTCTCTCTCTCTCTCTCCTCTCCTCTCCTCTCTCCCAATCCTCTCCCTTTCCCTTCGGTCGTTCGTCTCTCTCTCTCTCTCTCTCTCTCTCTCTCTCTCTCTCTCTCTCTCTCTCTCTCTCTCTCTCCTCTCCTCTCTCCCAATCCTCTCCCTCTCCCTTCGGTCGTTCGTCTCTCTCTCTCTCTCTCTCTCTCTCTCTCTCTCTCTCTCTCTCTCTCTCTCTCACACACACACACACACACACACACAAAATATTTACGTGGAGGCAGTACATTAATCCAAGTCTGTCTCTCGGCGGCATCACGGCACTTGTTGTAGTTCCCGTTACACCCTACTTATTCACCATTTTCTATCCATACAACATACATAAGATCTGTAGCAAACATCCCAGAATCAAAACATCGAAAAAAACACTGTTTAAGTATCCATAAGTCCACAGAAAGCAATATCTAAACAAGTCAATTCAAACTGCAGCCGTCAACAATAATGCTTACTTCCGGTTCCTGATACATGCGCTACATAACAGAGTGCACGTTTTAAACGAACAAAATCATCAAATCAACAAAACAGGTGACACATTATAATAAAACGTGTTTCAAAATCATGTTTTAATGGTCTTTAAACTTCATATCAATATCGAAAATACTGATTTCAACTAAGCAAAGATTCATCCGCGGGTCAGTCGGCGCGACACAAGTAGTACCAGCGATAAGACTGGCCTTTGCTAGCACAAGCTGGAAATCTGTGGTGCATCTCCTATGATAGAGTACTCCTTGGGGAGAACACCTTTTGTATTCCGTGCATTCCACATGAAATTGCGTATTTTATTTTTTTTAAAAATATTTCATCTGACGGCGAGCATTACAGATATGGTATTAATGTTATAAATTGAGGAAAAGGATTCATTCTTTGTTAAATGATTGGGCCGGTTGTTCTAAAACTGCTTAAACTGTATGACTTCCAAACACAAACAGCAGATCATACTCGTCACAGACTTATAAAACAGACAAGGAACACGAGGATATGCCTTGCCTGACTGCTTGTTGAAGTAGAATTCCAGGCAACAAACAAAGGATTATGCCGGTGGTCAGAACATTTCCTCTATCCATCTCAACAGGTTTTTTTTGTCTTTCTTCAGGTGGTGAGGCGCGAACATATTCCCAGTCACTGGGGGTAAAATTCCTGTCCACGTAAATTCAACATCAGCCAATCTCACCAGCGGCCAGAATCCCTGCAAAATACCGAGGTGGTCATAAAGTGAAAGTTCAATGTATTTTCATCATTCACGACGTTGTCAACTGCGTCACCACTATTCTTTCTTCGACCCGTCCTTGGACGCAAACAAAGATAACATCGATATTCACCTTGACTCGTTCTCTTGTACATGTACCTGGAAATCGTCGAGTTTCCTGCAGTATTTGTCAACTTGTTTTTTCGATAATTATTTTTTTGGTGATGTGTTGTGGGTTTGATAACGCGAGCGGGCACTCTTCAACTTCAGCATGCTAATTAAAAATAATAATTGGAGACAAATATCTTATCTTGCTTTCGCTCTATTCTACCATCCTGGATATCACTTTCGCAGGCAGGCCACAGTAGTGGGCTTGTTCGGGGAGAAGGGTGCGAGAAAGACAGCAAAGATGACGTAACATACATTAACACTTAGTTTGCTGTGTAACCTGCGACAATTTCACCCACACCCACCCCCTTTCCTACTTACTTACTAACCTGTAGTATGTAGGTTACAGTGACCGCCAATCATGCTAGAAATAGCAATCGTTAAAGTGTGTGGAGGAGGTGACCCGACCAGCCAATCAGTGTCCACTGTGTGATTAGTGTTCAGACTGAAGTTGACCTATCCCTGCGTTCCGTTGCACTCTGCTTCATCTTTGATTCGATTTAGCAGGCTCAGGAGTTTCGATTGGTTGGTTTCTTTAATTACTTAACAAGAAGGGCAAAGCCCATACGACTCACATGCTTGACCTTGACCTTTACATGACCTTGACCTTCAGGTGACCCTCAAGGTCAAGGTCAAACAACTACACCTAGCAATGACATCATACACTAAGAAATGCTTTACACATTTTTCCTACCAAAATACCTGTGGCCTTGACCCAAGGTCAAAGTCATCCAAGGTCATGCAACACAAAGTTGTTAATTCAAGACATAGGAAGCACAATAGTGCTTATTGGCACTTTCTACCATGAGATATGGTCACTTTTAGTGGTTCACTACCCCATTTTGGTCACATTTCATAAGGGTCAAAGTGACCTTGACCTTGATGATATTTGACCAAATGTGTCTCATGATGAAAGTATAACATGTGCCCCACATAATTATTAAGTTTGAAACAGTTATCTTCCATAGTTCAGGGTCAAGGTCACTTCAAAATATGTATACAATCCAACTTTGAAGAGCTCCTGTGACCTTGACCTTGAAGCAAGGTATGCCAAACTGGTATCAAAAGATAGGGCTTACTTTGCCCTATATACTATATATAGACGAAGTATCCAATGTCAAAAACTTCAGAGAAAATTGAGAAAATGTGAAAAATGGCTGTTTTTAGACAACATTTATGGCCCCTGCGACCTTGACCTTGAATCAAGGTTAAGACACTATGTGTGTTTTTTGAGGTCTTGTCATCATACACCATCATGCCATATTTGGTATTGATAGACTTAATAGTCTCCGAGAAAATTTCAACGTTAAAGTTTTCAGACGCCCGGACGCCCGTGAGTCAAAAAGCACGTTACCTTTACAAGTAGAGGGCTCTGGAGGTCCTCTTTGGATACATGAATCCCCTGAATTATTTTACATTCAATTATATCCCTCTTGATCGATTAGACAACTTCATAAAGGCATTAGGATCGAAAATTCATTAATAACAAAAGGGAGATTATCATCACCAGTCATAGAGGAAGGTCAAGGAAATCTCAAAATGTGTCTTCTGCTACCTCGTTACACGCAAGGGTATAAATGCCGACGTTTACTACAGATATCAAACCAAGACATGCAATTCACTCTGCCACGGTGATGAGAGCACGAAAGCATTCATTTCTTCGAAATTTGAAAGCAATCCACTTCCATGGTATGTAAACTCCATGGTTCGAAGTATGTTTACCGTGAAAGTCCGTGGAGTGACTTCCAATTAGATCTGTTTAGTAGGAGCCAATCAAATGCGGCTACGAGTTCTGTATTTTCATTGTTGCTAGGCACAGCAAGTGACACACTCTAGTGTGAAGCAGTTAGAGTGCCTTCTGAGATGCTTCAGCTGCTGCGCGACCTTGACAGGAAGTTGACCTCTGCCACTGGGTGAAACGTCACCAAAGATTGTGTATGAATGATTTTCGACCTTAATATTTTTATTAAGTCGTTTCTTCGATCAAGGGGGATACATTTGAGTGTGAAATAATATTGGGGATTCGTGTATTCAAAGAGGGCCTCCAAAAACTTATGCTTTTGATGATAATGTGCTTTAAAATTTATTAAATACAACCAACCAATCAAAACTCTCGAGGCTGCTACATCGTAGCAGAGATGAAGCAGAGTGCAACGGAACGCAGGGTATATTGACCCTCTGTGCGGTGCATAAGGGCCTCGCTGACTAAAAATATCTTAACCCGAATTAGGTTCCTGTGGACTGTGAGGCTATTGATGACCTTGCGTGACCTGGGGCGAGTTTCAAAATAGGTAGTCGATCTTGGTCGCAAGATCTTGCTTCGCAGTAAGAGCTAGCAAAGAAAGAAACTACCCAACATTCCCTCGTTCTAGCCTCATTTCGAACTTTTGTCTCCATGGTCACAGCGTACACAAATATCCGTGTACTTCGACATCACCATAATCCAACAACATTCTGAAGTCTATCTTGCATCTTTTTCTCATTCCATAACTTAACATGCACAATAACTCAAAATATAAAATAAGTAATTTTCTACTCACAGTGCTTCACATTCCTCCATTCCGAAGTTGCCACCTCAAAGTTCACGGAAGAATCGTCCACAAAAGTCACTCCGATTGTAACGATACTCATGCTGTCCGCCATCTTGAATCTCACTAGCTAGGCACCTCTCAAGCTGCCTCGCTCAATCTACGCTCGTCTACGATTGGCTCGCGAGCAAGTAAAGAATGAAACTGCCCATTCGGCGAGATCTGCGTAGGTCTACCGAGATCTTCGCATATTGAAACCCGCCCCTGGAAAGGTTATTAGGTCGTATCACGCCATCAGTGTATCCAATCACGGCAAGCTTGGTGGAAGAGAAAACTTTATGTGATTGGCTCTCACCATCACCTGAGATGGAGGAATTTTCTGATTAGCCAATTGTCACACGTGATTGAGAATTGTTGCAGCAGGAATAAAAAGCCCCTGCCCTACTTGCGTGGGGCGCGCACACACAGAGTATCACCCGTGAAGTCACGCCGGACGCCACGCCATCCAGAGTTTTTCTTCCCCCACCACGCTGTTTGAAGAAGGAGCCTCTTCACGCCACTCAGTTTTGAAATATGAAGAAATCTCCGCTCCACGCTGAATGAAGAGTCAGCGTACTACACCTTTTTGAGGAGAGAGAGCTGTTTCCATTTTCCCCGTCGAGAAAGTTTCTGCCAAGTTTTCCCGACGATTTGAAGACCCAGCGCCCGCCAGTGTACAGAGTTTCCACACGCCTGAACGCCGCCTCTCCAACACTTCGCTCGCTTGCTCGAGCGAAATGCCCAGTTATTCGTCGCCTGTGTTAACCCTTTCCTCCCACCCCCTTCTCTCCCTCACCAGTGTTATCGAAAACCGCTGCTACAAGGAGAACCCGAAGACGTAAGCCTTTGTGAAATCGGTATATAGATCTATGTGAAGGCAGGATAGCCACCTTGTTCCAAAAATTACCACGTGGTTTTCGTCGGACATCGTCGTCAGTACAGATAAGTACTTTTGATTGATTGGTGGGTCACCTCCATTGCAGGTTATCTATCACTTATTTATCTATGCTTAGCGTTGTTAGGTGAAATTAAAATGATTTAACTTTTACCTGTGTCCTCACCGTCTCTCTATACGTGCTCCGTTTTCGATAGAGCGAATGAGTGAGATAGTAGGCAAACAAGAAGGGCAAAGCCCATACGACTCACATGCATGACCTTGACCTTTATATGACCTTGACCTTCAGGTGACCTTCAAGGTCAAGGTCAAACAACTAAACCTACCAATGACATCATACACTAAGAAATGCTTTACACATTTTTCCTACCAAAATACATGTGACCTTGACCCAAGGTCAAGGTCATCCAAGGTCATGCAATACAAAGCTGTTAATTCAAGACATAGGAAGCACAATGGTGCTTATTGGCACTTTCTACCATGAGATATGGTCACTTTTAGTGGTTCACTACCCCATTTTGGTCACATTTCATAAGGTCAAAGTGACCTTGACCTTGATGATATGTGACCAAATGTGTCTCATGATGAAAGTATAACATGTGCCCCACATAATTATTAAGTTTGAAACAGTTATCTGCCATAGTTCAGGGTCAAGGTCACTTCAAAATATGTATACAATCCAACTTTGAAGAGCTCCTGTGACCTTGACTTGAAGCAAGGTCAAACAAACTGGTATCAAAAGATAGGGATTACTTTGCCCTATATACCATATAGGTCAGGTATCCAATCTCAAAAACTTCAGAGAAAATTGAGAAAATGTAAAAAAATGACTGTTTTTTAGACAACATTTATGGCCCCTGCGACCTTGACCTTGAAGCAAGGTTAAGTCACCATGTATGTTCTTTGAGGCCTTTTAATCATACACCATCATGCCACATTTGGTATTGATAGACTTAATAGTCTTCGAGAAAAATCCAACGTTAAAGTTTTCGGACGCCCGGACGCCCGGACGGACGAAAAGGGTGAGTACATAGACTCACTTTTGCTTCGCATGTGAGTCAAAAAGTGTAGAACCCCCCCCCCCCCCTCTTGCTAAAACAAGGTTGGAAACCCCCCCCCCCCCCCCCCCCCCCGCTTGCTAAAAAAAGTTTTGAAATCCTTCCCCCCCCCCCCCCCCCCCCCCGCTTGTTAAAAAAAGTTTGGAAAGTTCCCCTCCCCCCATGCTAAAAAAAGATTGGAAAGCCCTCCCCCCCCCCCCCCCCCCCTCGTTTGCAAAAAATAGTTTGGATACACACAACCCCCCGCTAGATAAAAATAGTTTGGAAACCCACCCCCCACCCCCTCGCTTCCTAAAAAAAGTTTGGAAACCCGCCCCGCCCCCCCCCCCCCCCCCCCGCTTGCTAAAAAGAGTTTGGAAATCCACCCGCCCCACCCCACCCCCCGCTAGCTAAAAATAGTTTGAAAAACTCACCCCTCCCCGCTTGCTAAACGAGAAGGGCAAAGCCCATACGACCCACATGCTTGATCTTGACCTTTATATGACCTTGACCTTCAAGGTCAAGGTCAAACAACTAAACCTACCAATGACATCATACACTAAGAAATGCTTTACACATTTTTCCTACCAAAATACATCTGACCTTGACACAAGGTCAAGGTCAACTAAAGTCATGCAACACAAAGCTGTTAATTCAAGACATAGGAAGCACAATGGTGCTTATTGGCACTTTCTACCATGAGATATGGTCACTTTTAGTGGTTCACTACCCCATTTTGGTCACATTTCATAAGGCTCAAAGTGACCTTGACCTTGATAATATGTGACCAAATGTGTCTCATGATGAAAGTATAACATGTGCCCCACATAAGTATTACGTTTGAAACAGTTATCTGCCATAGTTCAGGGTCAAGGTCACTTCAAAATATGTATACAATCTAACTTTGAAGAGCTCCTGTGACATTGACCTTGAAGTAAGGTCAACCAAACTGGTATCAAAAGATAGGGATTAATTTGCCCTATATACCATATATAGGTCAGGTATCCAACCTCAAACGCTTCAGAGAAAATTGAGAAAATGTAAAAAATGACTGTTTTTAAGACAACATTTATGGCCCCTGCGACCTTGACCTTGAAGCAAGGACAAGTCACTATGTATGTTTTTTGAGGCCTTGTCATCATACACCATCATGCCACACTTGGTATCGATAGACTTAATAGTCTCCGAGAAAAATCCAACGTTAAAGTTTTCGGACGCCCGGACGCCCGGACGCCTAGACGGACGAAACGGGCGAGTACATAGACTCATTTTTGCTTCGCATGTGAGTCAAAAAGTTTGGAAATCCTCCCCCCCCCCCCCCCTTCGCTTGTAAAAAAGAGTTTGGAAAGTCACCCCCACCCCCCGCTTGCTAAAAAAAGATTGGAAAGCCCCCCCCCCCCCCCCCCCCCCCCGCTTGCTAAAAAAAGTTTGGAAACACCCTTCCCCGCTAGCTAAAAATAGTTTGGAAACCCACCCTCCACCTCCCTCTTGCTATAAGGAGATTGGAAACCCGCCCCTCCCCCCCCCCCCCCCCCGCTTGCTAAAAAAGCCCCTCTCCCCCGCTTGCTAAAGAAAGATTGGAAACACCCCCACCCCCACCCCCACCCCCCGTAGATTCCTGACCAGGCAGCAATGGACCTCTACTCTGATCCATTCGTTCACAGCAAAGAAATTTGTCTGCTGTTCTATTCGACATAAGAGATACAAAGTTCGTCACTTTCTTGTGATGCGCGCGCACCCTGATTTAGATACGAATTATGCCAATGCGAAGTTCGTGGAGAACGCTGCTATGATTGCCTAGTGTTGCGAGTTTGTGTGAGTGTATAGCCCTAGACCAGCATTGGAAACGAGCCCCTTCAAGACAAGTCAAGTCAAGACTAAAACAAGCTAAGCTCGTAACAGTTGGAAAGATCAAATTCGTAACAAACCTTTTTTGATGTGTCGAGAAATTTTTGCTGACGCTGTAAGTCAGCATTGTCGCTTCAACAACAAAATGTCTTCGAGTGGTGCTGAGCCTGGATGCACAGCTGCATCATAATACATCATATCAGCTTCCTCAAGTAACGACTAGTCTGCATCTGATGGTTCGCTGATTTACTTGAGAAAAGCATTAGGATCGATTTCCTGCTGAGACCTCTCACTTCGTAGCAGAGGACATGGTTTGACATCTGTAGTAAACGTCGGCATTTATACCCGTGCCATTAACGAAGTAGCAGACAACATTTTGTGATTTTCCTTGACTTGTCCTTTACGATTATCTCCCTTCTATTATCAACGATAATCGACACTATTTCTTTTATTAAGTCGTCTCTTCGATCAAGAGGGATAGCAACTGAATGTGAACTCAAATTGAGGATTCATGCATCCACAGTGGGCCTCCAAATATATCAAACTAATGACAATATGCTTTTTAAGTCATTCAAAAACAACCAATCAATACTCGGCCTGCTAAAAGGGAATGAGTGATGAGTCTGGTGCACAACAGAGACGAACAGCTCTACAACGGAACGCAGGGTGGGTTTAGATCTCAATGCGAGGGGGAGGGAGGAAATAATGCGAAATACACCAATTGTACAGCTTTGCAGTGGTTGTAAAGGTAGGAAACCTTGATCCTGATGCCTTTGGCGCAAGGAGGATAGTGGAATAACACGAAAACAAGTTGAGGTTTCTTAAATAGCTTTTTCTCCAAACTTGGCACGCTAAAGTTCAAGAGTGCCAGTCCATGCACATGTGACATTATGCGTCGATAGACTCAGCGTGTTTTCAAAGAACTTGCTTCGTCTTCGATTACTGAAGCGTTATGTGAAGCTTGATTTCAGCAGTTTAGATTTTGCTTGCAGCCATTGTTTTATAAAACCAGTCCTGTTATCTAATTATCTAACGGAGAACGATGAAAACGACAGGCATCAAGCTCAAAGCTTTTGTTTTCGAGGCTCGCGATGCCTGAAGCACGCCCCGTGACTTAATTCATTCAACGAAGCATTCATTGCATCAGTCATGTACGTGACGTGATTGCGCTTCTTAGTCCTGACCGATGACGTCCTCAGTCACAAAAACTGAGACTTTCTTATCAATGAAAAATCTCAAACACACTTACTGAGAATCTCTCTATAATTCCGCTCACTCCGCATCCAAGACGAAGCATTAAACGTTCTAATTATTCCCATGCTCAATAAAGTAGTGTCCCTCTACCAGAGTAAGGATTCAATAAGCAGTATGTCCTGACCAGATGTCAACAGGCGTGTCAATTATTCCAACGCTAGAATCTGCGCGAATTTCACTTTTGTTCTCGTGTTTGTGAATACAAAATATATGCGTCATTATAAAGCCCTTAAACAGTAAAACCTGACCTGTGTGGACCAACGTTCACTTCCAGCGTACGTGAGAGAACTACTGGCAGACGACAACTTCAGCTGGGGACTTCCTTCCTTGAATACCGTAACGATGAGATTTCAGACGGGCAAGGGCCGTCACTCTTGCATTGACGTACACATTCAAACCGTATAAAATTATGATCCAGATTTACAAGGCAGTTTGTTTCGCATCCATGCCCTCGGAGCTAATAGTTTTCCTTTTTTTAAGATCTCTCTCTCTCTCTCTCTCTCTCTCTCTCTCTCTCTCTCTAACCCTGAGATGGGTTGTTGAGGCACCATTGATGACTTTCGGACAATCTTCCTCCATCGATCTCTATCCTATGTGGCTCGCTGTGAGTCAGCAAAGGTCAAGCCTGTCCACTTTTTGATGTTGTCTTCCCACCTCTTTCTCTGCCAGCCTCTCCTTCTCTCACCTGGTACGGTACCTTGCAGGATGGTCTTGGCCAGCCCACTGCCTCTTGACACGTGACCGTACCACTTCAGCTTTCTGCTTTTCACGATTGAGAGCAGGTCTTCGTACTGTCCAATTGCTCTCCTGATCCTGTTGCTGACTTCCTCATTCGTGACATGGTCTTTATATGAGATGTTCAGAATCTTGCGGTAGCATCTCATTTCCAGGGCTTGTATCCGTCTCTGTAGTTCAGATGTGAGTGTCCAGGACTCGCATGCATACAAGAATACGGAGATGGCCAGCGTGCGCATGAGCCTGATCTTCGACGCGAGAGTGATATCTCTATCACGCCATATTGGCTTCAACTTTGCCAATGCTGCTGTTATTTGTGCTATCCTGGACAGTATCTCTGGTTTGGACCCTTCATCAGTCACGATAGATCCCAGCTATTTGAAGTTGTTCACAGCTTCCAGTTTTTGGCCCTTCACTTTGATTTCCATTTTGAAGCCCCGAGGATTGTTCATCATCACCTTGGTCTTCTCGGCGCTGATCTCCATACCATATGCCTGTGAGGTCTTGTCCAGGTGCTCGACAAGACTAGTCAACTCCTCTTCAATTCCTCCTAATCCATCAATGTCATCAGCAAAACGTAAGTTGGTGATCTTTCTGCCACAGATGCTGATTGATCCTTCGTGGTCTGCTAGGGCTTAAGATAGTGACGAAATTGCGACTCTACCGCGACCTGAAGCATTCCACAGTGATAAAAAAGTGTCTTCCGTTAAACATCCTAAGTGGCAAAAGAAGAATGCATACCAGAGCATGTCGCCACTAATTCTACTCCACTAGAGACTTCGCCTATTGACTTTATGACACAATATCAGCCAGCAAAAAAAACTTTCTTCTGCATTGAGGAACACACGATTAATAATTTCACTCTGCAATGTTAATGAATTCTTTGATTACTTTCCCAACACAGTTCTCTTTCATGAGTAAATAATTTGCCTTTGCTAGACGTCCCTTTTCACTATCCTTGTAACATCGTTCAGACATGTCAAGTCCCAGAAAGTTCATGTCGGCCGGGAATGGTTGACTCCTGAAGAATAACCTTAGACAAAGATTATAATCTTTGCCTTAGATAAGGTAAGGATGTTATTTTAATCTTCTGTTTGTTCGTTAGTTATTTAGCAAAATAACTAAAAATATTCAAAACAGATCCTGATGAAACTTAGTGGAAGGTAAGGAGTTTGCCCAAGAAAGAATCCATTACATTTTGGAGGTTATCTATTATCTCGTTTTGGAATTTCGACTAAAGGTATACATTTTATCGGGCATCGCCAAGTAGATGACGTCAGACTACTGATGACGTCTTCGTATGCGTTGGGCACTCAGAAATGTATCGCTTTCACTAGTTTCACTTTCAGCCACTAAAATGAACTAAACTTTGTAGCATCAGGCCTGGCTAGCATAAAATCCTGCCTGAATTAATCGTACATGGAATTAATGGAAGAGTAGTTGTAGTTTCATTGGTGGATGTTTTTGCACTCTCAAAATGCTCTCTACTTGTCTGAGGTTCTAGTCGCGTTGTCGGTGAAACAAAAGGGTAGGACAGTTGATCGGGACATGGAAATGAGACCACGTCTTCCTGGAAGTGATGTAGCAGCTGTCCTGACATTTGCAGACACCTGGTTCCTGAATACACTGGTAAACTCTGTGCGTGTGTGCGCGCGCGCGCGCGTGTGTGCGTGTGTGTGTGTGTGCGTGTGTGTGTGTGTGTGTGTGTGTGTGTGTGTGTGTGTGTGTGTGTGTGTGTGTGTGTGTGTGTGCCTGCCCAAAGTAGCACTATTTGGTGAGCTGTCCACTGACCCACGTGACAATGGGAACTCGAAAAAGAGACACAAAGATTCTCTCAAGAAAATCCTCATCTCCTGAAACATCGATCCCATTCTAATCCATCAGAGACTTCGCCTGCCTACTGACTCAGATTCACAGAATGCATCGATCCCCGATAGTGGACTCCGTCGCTGCTGACAGAGGTGCCTGACGCCACACCATCAACGAAACCACGGCAGTGTTGGAGAGCTCCAGTAGGGACATACTGAGGGAGAAGCGCCAGAGGAGAAAAAACCGAGAGGGCGTCATGCTAGACCCTGGCCGGATCTTCCCCTGCGCCCGCTCTGGTCGGGCTTGCCGGTCCCGCATCGGCCTCTGCGGACACCAACGTGTCTGCGGTGGACGTGGACAGCACTGTCGATCCATCTTCGTTCGTGAAGCAACGCCATAGTAGTAGTAGTAGTAGTAGTAGTAGTAGTAGTAGTAGTAGTAGTAGTAGTAGTAGTAGTAGTAGCAGCAGCAGTAGCAGTAGTAGTAGTAGTAGTAGTAGTAGTAGTAGTAGTAGTAGTAGTAGCAGCAGCAGCAGCAGCAGTAGTAGTAGTAGTGGTAGTAGTAGTAGTAGTAGTAGTAGTAGTAGTAGTAGTAGTAGTAGTAGTAGTGTGTGTGTGTGTTCCCGCCTGCCAACCTGTCTGTGCCTATGTGTATAGGTCTGTCTGCCTGCTTGTCTGTATGCGTGTCTTTGTGTCTGTGTGTGTCTGTCTGTCTGCCTGCCTGCCTGCCTGCCTGCCTGCCTGCCTGCCTGCCTGTCTGTGTGTCTTTGTGTATGTGTGTCTCTGTCTGTGTCTGTCTGTGTGTCTGTCTGTGTGTGTGTGTGTCTGTCTGTCTGCCTTTGTATGTATGTGTGTATGTATGTATGTGTATGTATGTATGTATGTATGTACGCTAAGAAAGTGTCGTTTTGGCTAGCAGTGCTAAACAGCGACGATGGACCGGTGAGAGAAACAGCGAGAACCAGCCTAGCTCTTCACATGCAAAAGAGAAAGGTGCCACAAACTGCATCCGATGACAATTTTGCTGGCTATAAAATTGATGAAAGGCAGAGGCTCCAGAAAAAGAGCAAAGTGAATTGGCCACAGTCGAGTTTCATCGAACTTCATGAACTCTGCCTCCGCCTGAGGATCCAACTTGACTTTGTCACGGATAAAGATATGTTTGCAGTTGTGATTCCAGCTGCAGATGACGACTGCATATCACTGCGCTTCACCGACCATTCAACGCTTTACAAAGCCCTTAAAGAGAAGGAAATCCTACAAGACCTTGATCACTGGCGGAGCTTGAAACAACAAGGCGGTCTACTAAGAGAGGCCTGCCCTGTAGCTGACATGACGTGCTGCAATACGCATCTCTCCAACAGCAACATCAACGACCATATCACGAAGTTTGGGGTGAAGGGGAGACTGCAACTTCTAGAGACAAACGCGGTTAATAACGTTTACTACCCGACTCCTACTCAAGAGCGTGCACACTTTGCGGGTTTCATTCAGACACTAACTCGCATACCTTGAATGGCTGTAACAGGTTGAAAGGGCTGTACAAAGAGAGGCACGACAGATGTGTGCAAATGGTAAGGCAGACACTAGAGAAGGCGATTTTGACTGAGTTCTGTGAAGTATTTGAAAACCAACATGTCTCGATGGACGGGTTGTCAGTGGTGGGACCTTGCAAGCCAGATTTGTGTATCTTAGATCATCTTAATTCAACAGCCTTCATCATCGAAATGGTCTGCCCGTTTGACACATTCATCGAAAGATGCTACCAACATAAATTTGAAAAGTACATGCCTCTCTGTCTTTCGCTTAATGATGCTGGCTTTTCCACGAAAATAGTAGTCCTGGTGATTGGGTCCCTTGATACTGTACATCGCAGATTTGTCAAAGGCCTCATGTTGTTGGGCCTAACAAAACGCTTAAGCAGGAATCTAGCTAAGTACCTCAGTCTGTCAGTCATGATAGGGTCGAGGAGAGCTTGGGCCAGAAGAAAGGGAACTTAGATAGATGAACTTTTGTATGGGCTGACTTGTGAAGTTTTACTAAATCATCGTTGAAGAGACGAATGTCCAGACGGGTGCTTCAGTTAGACTAGTGTTCCTTCACATCGCTGTGATTTTAGCAGCCATGTATGATCTTTGTACATTTTCTGCAATAAAGTGATTTGATATGTATGTAAAATTTATCCTATTCAGTGGCAATTCCAGTATCCAAAGAGTGTGACATACACTTCAGATATACTGACCCCAAGCTCCTGTACACAGCCATGAAGAAACGAGAGATGGAGAACTCTCTTCAACACTGGAGCGACTTGATCCAACAAGGGAGACTACTACGTCAGGCCATACCACACGCAGACATGTCGTGCTCCAATGAACACCTGAAGAACGGTTCCATCACCGACCACCTGACACGTTTTGTGGTGAAAGGTCGCCTCCAACTACTGGAGACCAACGCAGTCAATCAGACCTATTACCCTGAGTCATACCCGCGGGGGTGCTCCCTGTGTGGCTTCCATACAGACACGAACTCACATGCGCTGAATGGATGCAAACGACTGCGCGGGCTCTACACTGAGCGGCACGACCGCTGTGTTGACCTCGTGCTTCAAGCACTGTCGAGGTCGGTGCTCACAGAGTTCTGCGAGATATTCCAGAACCAGAGAGTATGTCTGGATGGAAGGGTTCTTGACGCAGGCAAGCCTGATCTGTGTTTAGTCGACCACAGCAGGTCAATCGCTTTCATCATCGAATTATCCAATCCCTTCGATGCGTTCATCGATGCCTGCTACCAGCGCAAGTTCCGGAAGTACATGCCGCTCTACCTGCAGCTGGACGAGGCAGGTTTCTCCACCAAGGTTGTAGTGCTTGTTGTCGGCTCCCTTGGTACTGTACACCGTCAAGTGGTCTCAGGTCTGACACTGCTAGGGCTATCAAAGCGTATCAGCAAAAGCCTCGCCAAATACATCAGTGTATCTGTTATGATAGGATCGCGTAGGGCTTGGGCACGTAGAGGACATCTGATGAGCCGAATCGAACAATGACATTGTTCCACGTAATACCGATCCAGTAATCTCTACACCAGCAAATGCAATCCATCCAAATCTTTAACTCCCATTGCAGACACGCCAACAGAGTTGGCGATTGGCTAGCCAATCAGCGAATGTGTCGAGCATGGGCGTCTGCTGCACAAGAGTGGGAATAAAGGAACGGGTTGTTGAAAGGAGGGGAGTGAGCAGAATGTGATCGGGAGAGAAGGAAAGAAAAAGCACTTTATCTTCCGATTGAATAATTTTGTATTTGCATTCTCTCTGCTTAAGTCCAGCACTTCATGTGATATTAGCAAGAGTTATGCTTACGACCTTGTAATATTTGTTAAATGTAACAGCCAAGGGTATGAAGTTGCACTGAAACATTATTGAGATATAGACAACCCAACAGAACTGTTGTCTAAATGAGTGTGGTCCACCCACATCGAATGTCCATAACACCAACCAACTAGTATGAACATAGGCCGCATTTTGAAGTGTAATAACTGCCAGCTCTTGCAGTAAGCCTTATGAGAACAGGCCAAATAATCATGTTATGGGATTAATGTCAAGCATGCCAGCGTGTAGCATTTGGTCTTTGTACCTCTTCCTGCAATAAAGTGTTCTGATATGTATGTATGTATGTATGTGAAATTTAGTCTGCTCATGACAATCTGTGCCTTATGTGTATAAAGTGTGGACATTTATGTTACAAACCTTTTTGGTCAGGATAACCTAGTTGTTTTTGTGTTTGCTTTCATCACTCAACATGACAATGTAGGTCTCCATTTTCTGGCTTGCGAGTTGAATAGCCCTGAGTTACAAAATGCATCTATGCATAGTTTGTTCATGTGTGCAGATTTTGTATAATTTTCATGAATAAAGTCTTTTTGATATGTATGTATGTATGTATGTATGTATGTATGTATGTATGTATGTATGTATGTATGTATGTATGTATGTATGTATGTATGTATGTATGTATGTATGTATGTATGTATGTATGTATGTATGTATGTATGTATGTATGTATGTATGTATGTATGTATGTATGTATGTATGTATGTATGTATGTATGTATGTATGTATGTATGTATGTATGTATGTATGTATGTATGTATGTATGTATGTATGTATGTATGTATGTATGTATGTATGTATGTATGTATGTATGTATGCATGCATGCATGTATGTATGTATGTATGTATGTATGTATGTATGTATGTATGTATGTATGTATGTATGTATGTATGTATGTATGTATGTATGTATGTATGTATGTATGTATGTATGTATGTATGTATGTATGTATGTATGTATGTATGTATGTATGTATGTATGTATGTATGTATGTATGTATGTATGTATGTATGTATGTATGTATGTATGTATGTATGTATGTATGTATGTATGTATGTATGTATGTATGTATGTATATGCCTTTATTTTAAGTGTAAATGTATACAGGGAATATACAGATTAAGAAGTAAAATGTGTTAAGTGAATTGTATGCACTGCAGATATTTCTCTCATACATGAAATGTGCCGTTGCAACTCGATTATCTCCCTTGAGTCAGTGAGCTTATCAGCAGTAAGACACTCCTGTCCATCTCAGTGTAGTGTGGGAAATAAGAAATGTTGTAGTCTGTTATATTTCTCTTCCTTGGGGTTCCCTCCTTGTGGCATAGAATGTGGGCTCATACATGACGGCTCTATATTTCGAGTGTATGTATTTATCCACCATGTATAGATATTGTACAACTTTGGTGAATAAAATTCTGTTGATATGTATGTATGTCATTAATAGAGCGCCTGAATTCAGCACTTCTGCTGCTCTTCGGCGCTTTACACAACAGTATATTGTCGTTTCAGTCTTGGAAGAGGAAGGTTTTTAGGCCTTGATTGAAGCTGGATAGAGATGGGGCAGCTCTGAGTGGTTCTGGGAGAGAGTTCCACAGTCTCGGGGCGGTAGCAACAAAAGCTCTGCCTCCCCATGTTTTTGGACTTCACTTGGGCACATCTGAGGAGAACATTATGGGCCGATCTGAGATCGCGGGGTGGTTTATACAGATTACCCAGGCCACATAGGTACAATGGCATATTTTCCTCTTTGAGACATTTGTAGACGAGAGTGCAGATCTTGAAGACAACTCGCTTGCGGACAGGTAGCCAGTGCAGATTTTTTAGTACTGGGCCTATGTGTTCCGTCTTCTTCACTCTTTTCACCATTTTGGCGGCACAGTTTTGTATGCGTTGAAGCTTGTAGAGTGTCTTTTGGGGGAGGCCCTGTAGTACAGAATTGCAGTAATCCAATCTGCCATTTATTAGAGCATGAAACACTTTCTTTGTGGCTTCCTCTGATAAAAACTTTCGAATTTGGCCCACTCTATGGAGATGATAGATGCAGGACCGGCAGACTGAAGTGACATGGTCGGTGAGCTCTAGCTTTCTATCAAAGACAACACCAAGGATACGGGACGATTCCGAGAGCGTGATGACGGCGTCACCCAATCTGACTTGGACAGGTAGCATCGAGCCAGCATATGTTGGGAACCGATAACAATGACCTCAGTCTTGTCTTCATTGAGCCTCAAGAAATTGTTTTTTATCCAAAGTTTTCTCTCCCGCAGGCAACTTTCCAGTCGTAGTACATCACCGGAGGCTTTCCCAGGTTCTGTAGTGATGTAGACCTGGGTGTCATCGGCAAAGCAAACATATGAGTCGATATTCCATGTTTCTTTAATATATTGTTCAGAGGGAGCATGTAGATGGAAACAGCAGTGGTCCAAGAACTGAGCCTTGGGGAACTCCATAGATCAGTTTTTACGGGGAAGAAATACGACGCCCAACTCTCACTGATTGTGATCGATCATGCAGATAAGAGTTTATCCATTTCAGGATTACCTCTTTTAGTCCCAATTTCTGCTGCAGTCTATTCAGGAGGATGGTGTGGTCTATGGTGTCAAACGCGGCAGAGAGGTCCAACAAAACCAAAACCACAACCTTCTGTGTCTGTCTGTCTGTCTGTCTGACCGGGTCGTCTGTCTGTCTGACCGTCCGTCCGTCCGTCCGTCCGTCCGTCCGTCCGTCCGTCTGTCTGTCTGTCTGTCTGTCTGTCTGTCTGTCTGTCTGTCTGTCTGTCTGTCTGTCTGTCTGTCTGCCTGCCTGTCTTTCTGTCTGCTTGCCTGTTTGTCTTCCTGCCTGCCTGCCTTTCTGCCTACCTGCATGCCTGCTTGCCTGTCAGCATGCCTGCCTGTATACCTGTCAGTCTGTCTGTCTGTTTCGTAGGCACTCTGGTTGCTTTATTTTTTATGTGGGTGTTGGATTAGAGTAGAATCATTAATTCCTCACGATGAAAAAATTACTGACACAATGGGACCATCATTTTACACACTATATGTACTTTTTGCACACATTACTGTTGACTCTTTGTTTTTCATATTTACCACTGAAAACATTGCACAATGTGCATTATTGGATTGGAAAGTGCAGATGATTGTTGTTTCCAGCAAAATCAATTATGACTTGTCTTCCTGTGCAAAACACCATTCCTATAGATCAGAGCTTATTAAGTTTGTCATAAACTAGCTTTACAAGGCAGGAAAGTAGAAAACGTTGTCATCATTTTTGTTAGACTAACGACAACAGACGAAAAAGGCAATGAAAAATCAAGGCTTAACTAAACGTCTGGGATTTAATTATTTTGAAATGCTTACATGACATTTATACCTACACATTGCAAGGTTGAATTGAAAAAGGATGATAAAGTCATCAAAACGTTAATACAAAGCCAGTCTAATTATAAAAAAACACAAAATCGAAATGTAGCAAATGTTTTCTGTGTTAAAGAGGACCTTTCAGTTAAAATTGAACATCTCCCGAAATATATTCATACAATAAATGCCCGCGTGACGAATTACAAAGCATCCTCCTGTAAAGCAATTTCAGAGGGAGACTAAACCGTCAAGTGGAATAAAAGACCATAAACGACTGTACAAGAAATACGCATATATGTAATTTTCCACACTTCCATTCACAGGACGCTGTAACGGACCCCTGCGATATTCGATAAGCATTGGCCAAAAGTCCCTGCTTTGTGAAAGCTCACAGCACTGACTAATAAACGACGTAATCGTGTTTGACGAGAAGGATTTCTGTAATGCAATCATGCATAAAACGCGGATCAAAGGGGACAGGCTCTCTCTCTCTCTCTCTCTCTCTCTCTCTCTCTCTCTCTCTCTCTCTCTCTCTCTCTCTCTCTCTCTCTCTCTCTGTGTGAGTGTGTGTGTGTGTGTGTGTGTTTTCTTCACTCCTTACAGAATACGAACCTTTGTGCTAACTTTGTTTACCTAGCTAAAATCGACGATGGGTTCACTTCCAAAGGGACTCATCAAAACGCTTCAGGCTCCAAAGAAAAAACTATGTTGGTAGGTACCGACGTTTCTGTCTACAAGCATGGTGCTGTCACAAACCAGACCATCGTTTCGAAATGCGATCTCTACTGGGATAATGGTTAGAGACTGCTGCAGCATTTTCATCGGCGCTGTCAACATCATACCTCTGCGTGAGCTTTTTACTTTTTGACGATTACGACTTACTTGCAACAAATAAGATATACAAAAATGGCGCATAGCAGTGCCCATTGTTTTGGACATAGCCGCAGTTTTCACAGTCTCTGCA
>JAWQFJ010026788.1:0-11807 GCA_034096865.1 Theodoxus fluviatilis | reverse complement strand
ATTGTTCGATTCGGCTCATCAGATGTCCTCTATGTGCCCAAGCCCTACGCGATCCTATCATAACAGATACACTGACGTATTTAGCGAGTCTTTTGCTGATACGTTTGATAGCCCTAGCAGTGTCAGACCTGAGACCACTCGACGGTGTACAGTACCAAGGGAGCCGACAACCAGCACGACAACCTTGGTGGAGAAACCTGCCTCGTCCAGCTGCAGTTAGAGCGGCATGTACTTCCGGAACTTGTGCTGGTAGCAGGCATCGATGAATGCATCGAAGGGATTGGATACTTCGATGATGAAAGCGACTGACCTGCTTTGGTCGAAAAAACACAGATCAGGCTTGCCTGCGTCAAGAACCCTTCCATCCAGACATACTCTCCGGTTCTGGAATACCTCGCAGAACTCCGTGAGCACCGACTTCGACAATGCTTGAAGCACGAGGTCAACACAGCGGTCGTGCCGCTCAGTGTAGAGCCCGCACAGTCGTTTGCATCCACTCAGCGCATGTGAGTTCGTGTCTGTATGGAAGCCACACAGGGAGCACTCCCGCGGGTATGACTCAGGGTAATAGGTCTGATTGACTGCGTTGGTCTCCAGTAGTTGGCGACCTTTCACAGAAAAACGTGTCAGGTGGTCGGTGATGGAACCGTTCTTCAGGTGTTCATTGGAGCACGACATGTCTGCGTGTGGTATGGCTTGACGTAGTAGTCTCCCTTGTTGGATCAAGTCGCTCCAGTGTTGAAGAGAATTCTCCATCTCTCGTTTCTTCATGGCTGTGTATAGGAGCTTGGGGTCAGTATATCTGAAGTGTATGTCACACTCTTCGGATACTGGAATTGCCACTGCATAGGAGTCACTGTCACAGTCGTATTGCAGCTGGACCTTCGGTCTGTTGCAGAGTTCGTTCATTTCAACGAAGGTAGATCGAGGCCAGTTCACTCTGTACTTTTTGTAGAGTTTTCCGCTGCTGTCTGTTCGGCAGCCTCCAAAGTTCTCATCATCAGGATCTGCAACCATGGCCACTTTTCTTTTGCTCATATGAAATGAGAGGCTGTGTCGTGTGGCTGCTCTGACGTGAGGATCATCACTGTTGAGGACCGAGAGGAGAAAGGACACTCTCTTTGCATGGTACACTGCGTTGGGCTTGATCATTCCAAGTCCTCCTTGTCTCCTCGGAGTAAAGATTTGAGTTCTGGTGGATGATGTGTTGAGCTTCAAGTTTTCCCTTATAAAGCCAACCACTGTATCCTCCAGATCTCTGAGCAGCTTCTCGGTGAACTGAAGATTTTCAAAGTAAAAGTTCAGCTGGGAGATTGCCATTACATTGATTGCCTCGATCTTTTTGTTTACAGGGAGTGGAGAGAGGTTGATTTTCTCAACTGTGGTGTTGAATTCCTGCTGGATATCCTGAAGTTGCTTCTTCTCTGACGCGTTGTCTATTCCTATTTTGAACCCTAGGTATGTGTATTCCTGTGCTCTTCCATATTTGAGTATCTCACCCCCTTGTATGTTCAGACATACTTTCTGAGTGTTGTCTTTTTTGGCCCACTTGTTTCCAGTCCGCTGTGCATGGATGAGGGCGCACTTCGCGTGTTTCCCCTCCATTCCTGTGTATTCAAGGAACTGTTCTGTTTTCTGTACCATCTCCATAATATCCATTTCTTGTGTTGTACTCATGCATACATCATCGATGTAGGCTTGGCTTGGGTTGGGGGTAGAGGAAGTCCCGCTCCAGCAGGAAAGGAGGAAGAGGCGTTTTAGACAAACACAGCCTTTCATGTAGCGCGGGAAAGCCATTTTACCTCAAGAACTTTGAAAGAACATCCTGCTTAAGAAAGCCTTTATTCAACCAAGGAAAGTGTCTTTCTTCACCCCATCTTTGAAACGAAAGAGAGAATCAGGGCATGAATGGGGACTTGAGGCCTACAGCCAGGAAAAGAGGCGTTCTAAACATCAGCTTGAATGGATGGCTGGATGAATGAATGCAGCAGTGACATAATGGAGTGTAGAGAAAGGCGTGCTCGACCAACCTTGCCTTTACACAAAGATTATAGGTTACACAAAGATAGCTCATGCCGAGCTTTTGCTCTTCAAAGTTACAAGACGCTGCACCTAGCGGCGAGAGTAGGGGTGAATCAAGGAAAGTGTACTCACACCGCTTAGTGACAAGACGGCGAATAAAGCTGCCTGCTGATTGGAGGATTCTATTCAGAGAACCAATCAGAGGACTGCTTTCGTGTAGATATGGCGTAGATGTCTACGCTTTAGACAACTCAATGGCGGCAGCTCTCTCCAGTTCGCGCAGAAAAAGCTATATTTTGAGATACTAGAAACCCATCCGAAGAAAATGTAAGCCATGAACAGCATTAATTTATCAAAGTTGTATGTTGAATGCATCAAAAGGTATTGAAAGGTCCTACTTTTTAACAATCGAAATGCAGGGCACAGGGCAACGCTTGATCGTAAATCTAATTCTTTGCGGAAGCGGCAACTGAATTCACTTAATCGAATGATTTTCTGGCCGCAAATCACCTTCTTGACAGGTATGTATTGCTTTGCATTTCCAAAAGATATTCCACAGGGGTGTATACGTTGATAAACAAGCTTGCATTCTTTGATAATAATAAAAAAATAGATCGTTCCCATTCAAACCCATACCATGTAGATCTATGTCGAGTTGGATTTCACAACGCCTGCTACAAAAAAGCCAAAACACCCCCATTATTGCAGCAAATCATTTTATTTCACATTACACAGTAAATTCATTCACAAACATGATCGGAACGCATCAGAAACCGTCGATAAACAGGAAGTTTTACATGTCGCTAAGAGGTGTGATTACCTTTCCTTGATTCACCAATAGCTCTAGCCGCTTGGGGCACAACGTGTCTCGATCCTCACAACAATGAGCTAATGAACTATCTTTGTGTAACCTATAATCTTTGCTTTACAGCAGTACGGGAAAACATTTTTGTCCCAGCTTCCTTGAAATAACTTTACGCTTGAGAGAGATTGTATTCAACCGAGGGAGGGAAGTGAAGTTTCAAATTGCAAGAGTTTGCGCTCAGTCAGTCAGCAAGTGTATTTGACGCGAAGGAAGGCATTTGTGAGGTGTGAGCGGCAGGTCCAACAGCAATAGGGATAAAGTGTAAGTACTGCATATGTCGCCGTGTGTGTGTGTGTGTGTGTGTGTGTGTGTGTTGTGTGTGTGCGTGCGTGCGTGTGTGTGTGTGTGTGTTTGTGTGTATGTGTGTGTGTGTTTGTGTGTATGCACGCGCGTGGTGTGCGTTGTGAGTGGGATTGTACCTGTGTATGAGTGTGCTTCTATCTCCGTATGCGAGTTTAGTGTGGGGGCTCAGCGTAGGTGCGTGAGTGCATATGCCGTCAGACTTTTGAACAGTTAGTTAGATGTGTTGTTCTTGTTGTTTTGTTGCTTTTGCTGTGGTTTTAGGTGTAGTTGGTGCTGTTGCTTTGGATTTTCGCCCACTTGTGTTGGGTGGATTGTTTCCCTTTGACTGCATTTTTTTTCCTTACATTTTGCTGGTCTGTGGTGCTTGTAGTGATGATTGTGATGTGAGATGTTTTTGCCTTGTTCTTGAGCATACTTGCTTGTGTTGGTGTTGTCTGTGATGTGCTGTGGAGGCTGAGGTTTGCAGGGAGTGTGTGTGCGTGCGAGTATGCTGTTTCTTTTAATATGTATTTATCCTATCACATTATTTTTATGTATTCTTCTACTATGATTATTATTTGATTATGTTATTGCTGCCTCATAAAGTGTACTTGAAGTACTTGAATGAGCGACTTTTTTGGAAATTATCTCCCTTGCCGCCGCTTGGCGGCGCGTCGGCTCCAAGGGGCTTGGTTGGTACACAGTGACAAGTTCTTTCGCTTAGATTAGACCTGAGTGTTCGAGGTTTTTTATTGTTTTCTTGCTGTCGCTTTCAAATCTGTTCACAGTACTAGGCTGGCTGGTTTACTTAGATGTGATTTTTTTATGCGTGCTAGCTCATATTAGGTTTAGAGCTTGAATTTTCGATATTACACAAGTTCTTTTTCGCTTACAACTCCAGTGTTCGAACCAATGAAAACCACGGAAAGAGATGGCCGTTTCGTTCCTTGCATCTCATTGGCCAGCTTGTCATGAGGTCAGCCCTTGATCACGCGCTGACCTCATGACAGTTGTAAGCGAAAAAGCGAGTTGTAAGCGTAATATCATTGAAAATTCAAGCTCTAAATCTAATATCAGTTAGCACGCATTAAATAAAATCACATCCCTTGGAGCCGACGCGCCGCCAAGCGGCGGCAAGGGAGATAATTTCAAAAAAAGTCACTCATTGCCTGTTGTGGGACAAATAAGTTGTATTGTATTGTATTGTATTGTACTTGTGTGTAGATATGCGCGTGCATCCGTGCTTACTTCTGTACTCGCGTGTGTGTATGTTCATGCGCTCTGTATGTATGCATATGTATGTGTACGAGTGTCTCTTTCTCTGTGTGTCTTTATTAAATACATTATATCATCCACACTTGCCTATTCTAATATATAACGCTCTGTACGGATGCTTTTGGTACATATGAACATGATGTTTGTGACAGTTAATGTACACTTGGAATATGTCTTGTTGGGAGATTGACAGACAGGGGTTGCGAGTCAGTGTGTGAACGTGCGTGTGTGTGTGTGTGTGTGTGTGTGTGTGTGTGTGTGTGTGTGTGCATATGTGTGTATGTGTGTGTGCGCGTGCGTGCGTGTGTGTGTGTTGTATAGTGCTGGGAAAATCGAGAGCGTCGTGGATGCTTCTAGCTATTACACGTATCCTCTCGACAAGGCAGTTGCTGAATGACGTAATGTGAGTCGGCGCGGCTCTGCTTTGAAATGTCAACGACGTTTTTCAGAGTCGCTGGCAGAGAGCCTAGTTGACTCTCCTGTGTTCTAGAGAGTTCTACGGGGTCCTGTGAAGGTACCTTTAAGATCATCCACTCAAAAGCTTCTTTGTGTCCCACACCGACGGCTTGGTAACTATGGCCGCCGATCTTTCAGTTTTGTGGGACTCAGCTATTGGAACAACATTCCTGAACTGCTCAGAGAATCTCCCAAACTCTCTCATTTAAAAAAGGGTCTTAAAACATATCTCTTTTATGACTGACTTTTTTCTGTGTGATCGCTTTGAGCATGTCCGTAGGCGTGAGGTTTTGCGCGTTACAAGAACCCACACATTACATACATACATATCAAATCACTTTATTGCCAAAATAGGAAACATAAAAGTTTTCAATATGCATTACATGTGCACGCTCGGATGTTTAACCAGTTCTTCTCAAAGCCAGTAATCTCATTGATATTGACACTGCTTACGATAGTCACTAATACGCCCTTGCGACCACTTTTCTCTTACTAATAGACGTTTTAAATGCATTTCATTTCATGCGTTAAAGATGGCATATTCATTTTTTATCATTTTTAATTCAAGACAAATGACTCCTGAAATCAGGTTGCAGACTCATCACATATGTATTAACAGAGTGATCATTACTACACGGATGTGTCAAAGGAGTTGTGAGACCATTACTAGCACCTGGACTCTCAACCCAATCGTGAAGAACTCTTTAGTTGTTTTCTGGTAGAGGTATTTTTAATTAATTTTTGACTCACATGCGAAGCAAAAGTGAGTCTATGTACTCAGCCTTTTCGTCCGTCCGTCCGTCCGGGCGTCCGTCCGTCCGTCCGTCCGGGCGTAAAAAACTTAAACTTTGGATTTTTCTCCGAGACTATTAAGTCTATCAACACCAAATGTGGCATGATGGTGTATGATGACAAGGCCTCAAAAAACATACATAGTGACTTGACCTTGCTTCAAGGTCAAGGTCACAGGAGCCATAAATGTGGTCTCAAAAACAGTCATTTTTCACATTTTCTCAATTTTCTCCCACGTTATTGAGAATGGCGACCTTAGCTACAAGTAGTATATAGGTCAAAGCAAGCCCTATCTTTTGATACAGTTTGGTTGACCTTGCTTTAAGGTCAAGGTCACAGGAGCTCTTCAAAGTTGGATTGTATACATATTTTGAAGTGACCTTGACCCTGAACTATGGAAGATAACTGTTGCAAACTTAATAATTATGTGGGGCACATACTTTCATCATGAGACACATTTGGTCACATATCATCAAGGTCAAGGTCACTTTGACCCTTATGAAATGTGACCAAAATGGGGTAGTGAACCACTAAAAGTGACTATATCTCATGGTAGAAAGTGCCAATAAGCACCATTGTGCTTCCTATGTCTTGAATTAACAGCTTTGTGTTGCATGACCTTGGATGACCTTGACCTTGGGTCAAGGTCACATGTATTTTTGTAGGAAAAATGTGTAAAGCATTTCTTTGTGTATGATGTCATTGGTAGGTTTAGTTGTTTGACCTTGACCTTGAATGTCACCTGAAGGTCAAGGTAATATAAAGGTCAAGGTCAAGCATGTGAGTCGTATGGGCTTTGCCCTTCTTGTTTTCTTTTGTTTTGTTTCAAATATCTTTCGTATGACGTACATATTCTCTCTCTCTCTCTTTCTCTCTCTCTCTCTCTCTCTCTCTCTCTCTTCTCTCTCTCTTCTCTCTTTCTCTCTCTCTCTCTTTCTCTCTCTCTCTCTCTCTCTCTCTCTCTCTCTCTCTCCTTTTATTTCCCAGCCTTTCTATTTATTGGCCGCCATTCATCCCTTCTTCATGCTTTGCTTAACTATCCCCTTTTTCTCTCTGTTTTCCGTACTCTAAATCTCACAGTTTGGCATAAGCACGTTCAGTTCTTTCCTCTGCAGCTTCTCCTCCGCATCCACCCCCAGTACATTGTTCCTTCACGGTACTCCCCTCCTCCCTTCCATACCGGTATTTCCAACCGATTCCGTTACACCACTAATCTGTACTGACTGTCATGGCAGAACTGCTTGTCCCGCCACAGCTGCTGGGATTTACTGGGCTTCAGAAAGGATACCTCTGTTTGGTTTTAACGTTCACATCGGTTCATCAGGTGACCTCTTCTTGCCCAGACTCGTCGGGACCCGATCATCACTGATACACTGAGATATTTTGCTAAGCTTTTGCCGGTACGTCTGGACAAGCCTAGCAGTTGTAGACCTGATACCACGCGGTGGTGAACAGTACCGAGGGAACCTATCACGAGCACGATGAGTTTGCTGGAGAAACCTGCCTTACTCAGCTGGGTGCATAGTGGTACATACTTGCGGAATTTGTGGTCATAACAGGTGTCGATGAATGCATCAAACGGATTGGACGCTTCAATGACAAAAGCCATGGATCTACTGTGATCGATGAAACACAGGTCTGGCTTGCTCGTATCCAAGTAATTACCGTCCAGGGACACCCTTTGGTTCTGAAAGACTTGGCAGAACTCGGTCACCACTGACCTAGACAGCGCTTGCAGCACGAGCTCGACACAGCGGTCATGCCGTTCCGTGTAGAGCCCGCGCAGTCGTCTGCAGCTGTTCAGTGCGTGAGAGTTCGTATCAGAGTGGAATCCGCATAACAAGCATTCTCGCAGGTAAGATTCAGGGTAGTATGTCTGGTTTACCGCGTTGGTCTCGAGAAGCTGAAGGCGACCTTTCACCACAAAGCGCGTCAGATGGTCAGTGATGGCATTATTCTTCAAGTGTTCATTAGAGCTCGACATATCAGCGTGTGGCAGAGCCTCACGCAGTAGCCTCCCCTGTTGTCTCAGCTCCCTCCAGTGTTGTAGCGAGGTTTCCATTTGTTGGCTTTTCATTGCAGTGAACAGATTTCTCGGTTAAGTGTAGCGGAAGTGGATGTCATCCTCCTCCGACACTGGCACTGCTACGCTGTACAGGCTTCTGTCACTGTCATAGTGCAGTTTGACTCTCAGCCTGTTGCATAGCTCATTCATTTCGACGAAGATCGATTTGGGCCAGTTCACTTTGCACTTCTTGTCCAGCTTTCCACATTCACTTGTTTTGTACCCGCCGAAGTTATCTTCTTCGGGGTCTGTAACTGCAGAAACTTTTCTTTTTTCCATGTGGAGTGTGAAGCTGTGCCTTGCTGCTGCTCTGACATGGGGGTCATCGCTGTTCAGGACAGAGAGGAGGAAGGATACTCGTTTGGCGTGATACATTGTGCTGGGTCTGATCACTCCCAGCCCTCCTTCCTTTCTCGATGTGAAGATCTGCGCTCTGGTGGACGAGCTGTTGAGCTTTAGGTTGTCTCTAATGAAGTCAACCACTTTGTCTTCGAGCTCTTTAAGCATCTTCTCTGTGAACAGCATGTTTGGATGGTAGAAATTTAGTTGAGATAGAGCCATAGTATTCACCGCGTCGATTTTCTTGTTGACTGGGAGTGGAGCTCGGTTAATTTTCTCGATGGTATCGATGAAGCGTGCTTGGATTTCTTGAAGTTGCTGTTTGGCTGAGGTGTTATCCAGCCCAATCTGGAAGCCTAAGTACCTATAGTCATCAGTCTTGCCGAGCCTAGGGATCTCTGCACCTTGAATCCTCAGAGAGACTTTCTGCGTGGCGTCTTTCTTCGCCCAGTTGTTCCCACTTCTTTGGGCATGAACCAAGGCACACTTTGCGTGCTTGACTTCCATGCCGGAGTATTGAAGGAACTGCTCTGTTTTCTTCATCATCTCCAGAATGTCAGGCTCCTGTGTAGCAGTCATGCAGACGTCATCCATGTAGGCTTGACAAGGTGCGGGGAGGGAGACAGGGGGGAATGGGTGTTCTAGCCACCTCAACCAGGGGTCCATCGATTGGATAAAAGCGATCGCTGACCACGGGCACACCTGGATGATTCCTCGTGCTCTGGTGATCTTAGGGGTGAGCGCTCCTCTTGTCTGCACTTGGAATGTTGAGTCAGTGTACATGTCTCGAGTGATTTCGACGATCTGCTGAGGATATCCGGCTCTCTCCATTGCCTCCACCAGAATTCTATGGTCCACACTTCCATAGGCGTCTCGAATGTCTACAAAGGCTGTAAAGAACTTGCCCGAGGTGTGTTTGAAGTCTTCAATTGCAGTCTTCAAGCTGTAGACATGTTCTTGAAGTCCATTTCTGGGCAGTGAGCCCTTTTGTCTGTGCGAGAGCCTATTTGTTGCCATGATCCACGGTAGCATTCTGCTTTGTATTAGCTTCATGTAGATCTTGTACAGGGAGGTCAGAAGAGAAATCGGGCGCCAGTCGCTCGGGTCAGTGGAGTTGTGTCCTTTCTTCGGTAACAGGGTGATCGTCGCGTGCTTCCAATCCGATGGAATCCTGCTATTCCTCCAGCAGATGTTGAAAATTGCTGTGATGGTGTTGAGGAGCCTGACTAGGTTTCTCTTCAGGAATCCATATTCTACTCCATCATAGCCTGAACTGGTGTTGGTCTTCAGGTCTTTCACTATCGTACGGACTTCCTCGTTGGTGAATGGGTCCAGATTCACCCCAAGTTCTGGTGTTAATGGGTCAAGGCTTGCCGGCCAGGGATGTCGGGGCAAAGGGTACTGCAGGATCTTCTCGCTTTTCTCGGTGTAAAACTGGGTCAGCGTGTCTGGGTCAATGGGGCAGACGGTTCGTGGCGTGATCATGCTGTTGTTCATGATGATGTCACTCGCACGCTTTTGATTATCATTCCAGAGGTGGGTGAGCTCTTCTTGCGACACCTCACGTGCCTCTGCTCTCTGCTTGCCGCACGCAAGCCTCCGTTGTTTACGCAGGTTTGGGAATATGGTGTTGTCAATAAATGAGAGTGCAGACTCTATATTCACGAGCAATGGAGTCTCAGTTTGCACCGCACCTGTCTGTTTGTTCTCGATAAGAAATTTGCAGAGCACTCTCCAAACATACTTCAGAATTTCTAACCTAAATGGCTGGCCGTCTTCTTTCTTTCTCTGAAAAACGTCACCTTTCTTAAACACGCAGCCATATTCTCAAATCTTCGTGGGTATAAACAACATTATCAACAGCGTAACGTGTGTGGATCGATTCACGAAACAAGCGATTAGTATTCTCAACGTCATTCCATAAATCAGGATAAATATGTCAGACCTGCTACTTCCAGATCAGAAGAATTAGTTCTATCAGAAAATTTATCACAGTAGATGCTACTAAAACTCTGGTCACTTCCTGCATTCTGTCCAGATTAGATTATTGCAACTCTCTTTTGATAGGCTGCCCTGATTCTACTCTCCAACCTCTGCAGAAAGTCCAACACTGTGCCGCCCGCCTCATTTTTAGAGCGCGTCACCGACTACCCTGCACTCCTCTCATGAAAGATCTCCACTGGCTGCCTGTTTCTGAACGTATCAAGTATAAGACTGCATGTCTCTGCTACAACATCATCTCTGAATCTGCACCTGCCTATCTCTCTGATCTGGTCTCTCTGTACACCCCTTCTCGCTCACTCCGCTCTTCTGCTGACACTCGACTCCTCCGCCAAGGTCGCTTCAAGCGCAGAACTCATGGCTTTCGCTCTTTCTCATACTATGGCCCTCAACTGTGGAATTCTCTCCCTCACAATATCCGACACTCTACCTCCATCTCTTCCTTCAAATCCAACCTCAAAACCTACCTTTTTCAGCAATATTACTTGTGAATTTGTTAGAATCCTGCCGCACCCCCCCCCCCTCCTCTACCCCCACGTACATCTTGACATCTGTGTAAATATTTGTATAGTATATTGTCAGTCTGACTGTGTACATCTGAATGCATGTGTTTGACTACGAGTGGATGACTAAATGTATAGACTGTGTGTTGTATGTTTATTTTTGTATATGTATGTATATATGTTACGCGCTTAGAACCTCGGAAAAGGCGCTTTATAAGTATAATAAATTATTATTATTATTATTACTATTATTATTATTATTATTATTATTATTATAGGAGGTAGCAATCGGTCGAAATCGCGCCAGGTTTCCACATTGCAAAATTTATCAGAAGTGTATTCACAGTCTTGTAATGGCGGTGATGAGGCGCTCACACGCTGGACGATGCGTCGGATCTTTCCACTTCGTAATGCAGTTTTCATCAACATCTTCAACTCACGGAGGTATCCAGGCTTGGTTCTGGTGTCTTGACGCGCTTGCACTGTGTTTACGGGGACAGTTACCACGGATGAAACGCCAACATACATACATACATACATACATACATACATACATACATACATGCATGCATGCATGCATGCATACATACATACATACATACATACATACATACATACATACATACATACATACATACATACATACATACATACATACATACATACATACATACATACATACATACATACATACATACATACATACATACATACATACATACATACATACATACATACATACATACATACATACATACATACATACATACATACATACATACATACATACATACATACATACATACATACATACATACATACATACATACATACATACATACATACATACATACATACATACATACATACATACATACATACATACATACATACATACATACATACATACATACATACATACATACATACATACATACATACATACATACATACATACATACATACATACATACATACATACATACATACATACATACATACATACATACATACATACATACATACATACATACAAACATACATACATACATACATACATACATACATACATACATACATACATACATACATACATACATACATACATACATACATACATACATACATACATACATACATACATACATACATACATACTACATACACACATACATACATACATACATACATACATACATACATACAT
>JAWQFJ010026787.1:90000-130355 GCA_034096865.1 Theodoxus fluviatilis | reverse complement strand
GCGACAGCTAAGACTCGTGGATAACAAAGAGGTGAGGAGACGTTTTCTCTATTTAATTCCCTTGAAGGTGACGTACAATTTTTTTAACATCTATCTCTCGTGAAGTTTTCACACTTGCAATGTTCCGATCGTGTTTTCGCGCGTTTTACATCGGCCTGCGCGAGTGAAAACGCGATGCTCGTGCAGTCTCGTTCTGCTAGCTCGACCGCCATTTTCCTTCTCAACGTCCTCCGACCTGGTGAAGAAACAGTTTTCAGCGTGGTAAACACAGCAGAGAATTTGTTGGAGTGTCGATCTAATGTAGATACAACTTGAGATAATGTTTGCGCTTTGCGCGAATTGCATTGATTTTGTATATCGCGAGATTGACGTAGTGGCGCGCTTTTCCGCGCACAGCCCGCAGGTGCTTGTTTATGGGAACTTCGTTGACAATCTCTCACGTCATCTGCTCGTCAAAATGAGCGCGATCGGAGTCGTTGCAATCAGTTTGGCCTTCACGATTTATTTGTTCGTGATTTTTTAAAAGATTTTCATTCATCCCAAATAATACATCCCCATAACGGCTTTTAGGGGAATTACTGTTGAAGTTAAACGTTGGGATTTATTGATGAATGATTTTCCCTCCATTTGTTGAGAGAGGGAAACGCAGTTATGTTAGGACACACTGTCGGGAACAGGATCATGATGTGCCTGTCATTCTTATATATACTCACTTCAACATTTTTCATTCGTGAAAAGATGCATGTCGGTTTGATTTCATGTAGCGTAATTATTAAAAATGTGATTTTTTTACATGGTTTATGGTGCGAATTATTGACATTAAATTTGAATTTTGATCTTCGTTCGAGTGGTTCCATCAGGCATCAATGAGGGTTTTGTCCTGTCAAATGAAGCATTGTATGAGATGAATGTTTGACGCCATCAATTGATTTTTAAAAAATGATGTCGTTGCTCAAACTTATGTGATTGATACATTGAAAATGCTATTGCTGCAATTACTTGATTGTGTAAGCACGAAAGTGGCTGCGATTTATTTCATCCTCAAACGTTTTAATCAGTTGCGATCTTGATTGTGAAAGGGAACTATTCGCAGAACGTAAATTATGTCATCTCTAGAAGAATCTCATTCATCAGTCAACAGCTGGAAGTGATAGTTCACTTTTTTCTTCTCTGTAACCAAAAAACACCAGCACGTTCTGTTTTGGCTTGTGAACAGCTGGTTCATCGCCGTAAACTCAATGGTACCATCATGAATATTTAGTCAAGGTGTATTCGACTTAATGTTTTGAGATGACCTTGCTGAATTTGTTGCCTTAGTTTTGGTATTCTGTACATACTGTATGTCAAATGATTGAACACCATGGAGGCTGAACTAAACATTTGGCCCATGATGGTGGGAGTTTAGAACAGAAGCTTGCTCTTCACACTCCATGAGATGTTCCAACATTGCTTTTGGGCAAGGATCTCTCATATCACCAGCATTTTTTCCCCTGCTGGCAAGTTTTGGGGCTTCCCCCACCCCACCCCACTCTTGTCCCCACCAGTTTCTCACACATCATATACTTGCATTTTGTGAGTAGGACATGGCACACTAACTTCAAAGAATCTGGATATTACATCTCACATGACAACATTTCTGTTGGTCTAGAATTTTGCTCCTGATCTGCTTAGCTGTATTGTATGCTAGCCTGAGATAATTGTTTCATGCAGTTTTTGCTGTCATGTTCTTACATACCAAGCTGCCTGACAAGTCTGTGATCCAACTTCTTCTGGCTGATCAATGTGTGTTTCTGCCTCACAGGGAACCAACCAGACTGACACCTATGTTTCTGCTCTTGCAATCCAATTTACAACTCAGCTTCTACATAGCAGTTTGTCTGCCTGCCTTTGATACTTCTACCATCATAACCATGCAATGATGCCAACCACGCACCCACCCACCCACTCCACACAACACCACACACACACACACAATCGCTCTCTCTCTCTCTCTCTCTCTCTCTCTCTCTCTCTCTCTCTCTCTCTCTCTCTCTCTCTCTCTCTCTCTCTCTCTCTCTCTCTCTCACACACACACACACATGCATGTGCATATTCACACATCCTTCTCTTTTGCATGTCAGATTTTCTATCTTGTGTATGTGACAAATATTTCCATATGACAGCCAAGCAAGAGGGCTCAAGACAAAGCCTCTTGTTGCCCAGCTAATCTGACGGGCAACTGCATGTAGGAACTTTGAATTTTTGACTCATATGCAAAGCAAAAGTGAGTCTATGTACTCACCCGTTTCGTCCGTCATGGCGTCTGTAAAAAACTTTAACGTTGGATTTTTCTCAGAGACTGTTAAGTCTATCAACACCCAATTTGGCATGATGGTGTATGATAAGGCGTCAAAAACCATACATAGTGACTTAAAAAGGTAAAGGTGTGGTTTTTTATAGCGACTTACACCCTTTGTCAGGGTCTCAAACCGCTTACACTTTACCCCCTGATCACTGGGCATCTTCATCAATCCTCACTGGTACCTCACAACAAACATAGTGACAGACATTTAAGACACACACAGTCAGGTACCAGCACCAACTCCGCTCCCTGGGGAGTATTCCAACCCGATGCTGGCGCTTGGCCGCATACAAGGGTTAATCGCACAACGTTTTTGCCAATATTGCCCTCACAGGTACCCGGTTTTACTCCTGGGTGGGGAGAAACAATGCGAGTTAAGCATCTTGCTCAAGGATGCAACTCTGGAAACCGCGCAGCTTCGAACGCCGTACCCACTGGCCGCAAGCGACTTGACCTTGCTTCAATGTCAAGGTCGCAGGGCCATGAATGTTGTCTAAAAACAACCATTTTTCACATTTTCCCAATTTTCTCTGAAGTTTTTGAGATTGGATACCTGATCTATATATGGTGTATAGGGCAAAGTAATCCCTATCTTTTGATACCAGCTTGATTGACCTTGCTTCCAGGTCAAGGTCACAGGAGCTCTTTAAAGTTGGATTGTATACATATTTTGAAGTGACCTTGACCCTGAACTGTGGAAGATAACTCTTCTAAACTTCATAACATTGTAGTACACGTTATACTTTCATACTAGGTTACCTGTGTAGTCCGTCCGGGCAGACCGGGCGTCCTGTAATCCGTAAAAAAAACTTTAACGTTGGATTTTTCTCGGAGACTATTAAGTCTATCAACACCCAATTGGCATGATGGTGTAGGATGACAAGGCGTCAAAAAACATACATAGTGAAGTGACCTTGACCCTGAACTATGGAAACTCTTCCAAACTTCATAACATTGTAGTACACATGTTATACTTTCATCATGAGACACATTTGGTCACATCATCAAGGTCAAGGTCACGTTGACCCTTATGAAATGTGACCAAAATAGGGTAGTGAACCACTAAAAGTGACCATATCTCATGGTAGAAAGTGCCAATAAGCACCATTGTGCTTCCTATGTCTTGAATTAACAGCTTTGTGTTGGATGACCTTGACCCAAGGTCATCAACACAATAAATAATTGGGTCAAGGTCACATTATTTTGGTAGGGAAATTGTGTAGAGCAGTTCTTAGTGTATGATGTCATTGCTAGGTTTAGTTGTTTGACATTGAAGGTCATGTCAAGGTCATGTCAAGGTCAAGCATGTGAGTTGTATGGGCTTTGCCCTTTTTGTTTAAACCCAGTTCTTCACCCATCTTCTTCGGTGTCTTGCAGATTGACTGACAATGGCAGCAGCAAAGGGAAAGAAGAAGGCTGAGGCCAAGGCTGGTGCAGGTGATGCTGGCACCGTGGCTGATGATGCGGGGGCCACTGATGCGGGGCCTGGTGCTGCGGCCGGTGCAGGTGGGGCTTGCTCAGCGAAGCAAATAATGCAGCCACAGCGAGCTGCAAGACCTCCCACCATGGCGGCCCTGAGAATTGAAACCCCAACCCTTTGGTTGCCAAATGGCTGGCATTCTTCCACTGCCTTGCAATCCACCTCTCTAGTATAGATGTCCCCAAGTTTGTAGCAGATGGTTGTGAGAAACAGTGGAGGGGTTTTGATATGTAAACTGTGATGAAGTGGTTGATGTGTGTGTGGAGAGATAGAGATAGAATCCCTTGCTTTAGAAATAGGGTCTCGCTTGCACATATGGCTGTTCTGAAAAAGGACAGAAAATGCCTGCATGTTCTTACTTGAAGGGTATTGAAACTGTACTTCTGGATCTTGTCCACAATATCATTTGGATGCTGATGAAATAAGTTTAATAAGTGAATAATCACCTTCTGTACTTGCCTGCACTTATTGTTGTCCTAGAAATGAATGAAAAATGCCTGCATGAACTTGCTTCATTGGGTGCAGGCCTGCCTACCCGTACGGAAATTCCGTATTTTGTCCGGAAATTAAAAAAAATCGGCGAGCGTTCCGGAAAATACGGGAGTTTATTTTGCGTTCCGGAAATATCAAAATAAAAACTATAATAAAATAATTTCCAAAATTGTTGGCCTGTGGCTGTGCGCGAATCGTTTTCCGAAGCAGCCTACCGATGATTGCCGAATGGGTTTGTTCTGTAATGCGCAGGCGCAGCGCGCGAAAATATTTCCGAAAATTGCCGAGTGACGTCATTTTCGTACAGTGCGCAAGCGCAACGCACGAAGTGTTTTTCCGGAGAGTGCCGGTATGTGCAGTGTTCATGTGCAACAATGGCGTCAAAACGAAAGCCAAGCGATTGTGTTTCTGAATTATCGAAGAAACAGCGGAGGTCGCAGGTCTACATTCCAGCGTACACGGAGAAGTATCCATTTATAGTCCGCGGCACCACTGACTCCACTGTCAAATGTACGACTTGTGATAACCAGTTCAGCATCTCCAGTGGTGGCGCCAACGATATCGAAAGGCATGTTGAAGGCCCAAAGCATGTGAAGAAAAATGAGGAGAAGAAGGTCGCAGCAGCGCAAAAACCTATCAGTGAATATTTTACACCGCCTCCTTCGAAAGTGTCCCAAATCGACATCGACGTAATTCGAGCTGAGGCGATGATGGTAGACTTGACAGTAGAACTGAACCTCCCAATGGCGGCATTGGACAAACTGAGTGTAGGTGTAGGGGAAGACCTCCTCTTCCCACACCTCCCCATGGTTATGCTTGCCATAATGACAATCCCTCACTCATCAGCTCACTGTGAGCGCATTTTCTCAGTCGTGAGAAAGAACAAAACACACTTCAGAGGCAGCATGGGATCCGACACCTTGGAGGCCTTGGTGGTAGCCAAGTCCAGGCCTGGACAAGCCCTTGACAGAAACTACAGTGTCAAAGACCTGAAAGGCCTGAAAAGTGCCTACTACCAGTCTTTGTCACAGTAAACAAGCTGCAGAACTATTGTATATAGTGTACATAAAATCAGGTATGTTTTGTTTTATCTTTTGGTCCCTGGTTAATGATTAAAGTTGTTTTGTTTTCTTGCACTGTCGCACGGTTTAATACTGAAATCGGAACTGAAATACGGAAATTGGAACTTGGTAATACTGAAATCGAAAAAGGAGGGTAGGCAGCCCTGTGGGTGTCAAATCGTTGCTTTGGGAACAAATCCAAAATTTGATCTTGGCTTCGGATGGTCTTGAACTTGCATGTACATGATGGTTTCATGGAGTCGACAATAACCCCCTGTCCTTGCATGCTTGAAATCAACTGGTTTTCCCAAAATGGTTGCACCTGATGCTGTAAAGCTTGATGCCTCAAAAAACTGTTGACACCAATGTACTTTGTTATTTTGCAATATTCTAAATATCAAGCCCTGCACGAAACATAAAAACTGCTTTGCTTGTTAAAGTTTTCTGTCTCAAAATTGCAGACTTAATGCATGCCCAAAAATGCTCTCACACTCTTGTCTATTAGCCTCCAAGAAATGTCCCTGTAGCCATCCAAGCTATTCCTCTTTCGCAGTTGTGGATCACACAGTACTGCAAAACCAAACCCAGGATTGCTTCCTATGAACGGAATTCTGCCATAGTTCCAGCTTCATGGAAGTGGCTTGTTTGGTAGCTTGCTTTGAATGCCAAGCCATTAGGTATTTGAAGGGTTCATGGTTCGATTCTAGCCCCGGCCTTCATGGTGGAAGGCCTTGTGTCCTCCTGATCTGTATTATTTGGTCGTTGCCCACGCCCCAAAGGCACATGTGGTGCTCCGAACCAACGTGGATATTCTCCTCTGTTGTCCTTGTGTTCTCGGTGTTTTGCATGTTGTTTTGTTTTTGCAGAATCAACAGAAGTCGTGGCTTGTGTTGCGGTAAAGTTTGCTTTCGCAAACAGATTGCTATTTTTGAGTAGACTAGTGTGAATCGGTCAATGAAGTGTTTAACTTATGTGGGCGAATGGTGAAAGATTAAAAAATAACTGTTAATCTACCAGGTAAATGATGTATTGTCTTTGTTGCACTTACAGTACTGAATCCTTTCTGCTTCAGCACTATCCTTTGACCTTTTGTGGAGAGACTAAACTATAAAAGTGGAGTTTGCAATTGTCTTGAATGAGAGTTAATCCTTGGAATAAACATGTCAATTACATATGCACAATATATCAGCTGCTTTCTTATAACTTCAGCATGCTCATGTGTTGCCACCAAATCTACAAAACACTTGTTCAGTTCTTGTTATAAAACTTGCACTGCTTTCACCTATGACTGGTTGAATGACAACCAATTTTCTTTTCAAAATATTGAACTTGGTGAGAAATAGTTTTTCGCACTGGTTCACTGCTGAACTTAGTTTTGCGCACTGGCTGACTGTTTGCTAAAGTCTGACTTGTATGTTGACAGCCAAGTCTCCCAAGAAGGCAGCAGGCAAGAAGAGGGGGAGGAAGCCTGGTGAGTGGTTTCTCAGTGGCTGCATTTGTTGACTGATTCCAGTCATGGCCTGCAGAGTCTTAAAGATGGAGAGAGGATGGAAAGGCTTCGGGAAACTGTTGTGCCAGAAATGATTGATGCTATTCAAAGCTTTTTCAGGGAAGATTGGAATGTTTGATATACACCAAGAGATTCGGCAGCGTGCTTGCACTGGTTTGGGGAGTGTCCTCACTGTTTTGGTTTGAGGAAACTTGCCGTCATGCATGTATAGATCAGTGTTGAATGATCAATGATGGATCAATGCCTAGCTGACCCAATGGCAGAAGAACCTGAGTTAGTTGGTAAAGATAAAGCTGCTCTTTTTTATATTGCAACTTTTTCACTCATTGATGGATGCCCAAACCATACACGTTGTTGGGGTGGCTTTATGCTGCTAAATTTTGCATCTGGCACTTCAAAGTGCATTCTCTCTTTATTGACATGAGGTAGTGATATTTATTTGTCTGTACCCAACAGGAAGTTAGAAAATGGTCAATTGCATATTGCTATTACCTAAGTGATATACAGTGCAGTGATTACCATGATGAATAGTGTGTAATCATCACTTATCTCTCAGTGATGTCCACTGGTTACAGTGACTGAAGAATGTTGATTTGTATGTTCTCATATGTTAACCCTTACGCTGCTGAGTATTTTTAGCAATGCGTCATTGCTCTGTGCTGACTTATCCCCCAGAATTTACTCCAAAAACGGTCACCGTCTTTGAAGTCAATTTTCATATTCTTCTTCACCTCTGATTAAAAAATGCAAAGAATAAAAGTTGTAGCCGAGAGAATTCTGTACACAGTGGTATGCAGCACTTGAATGAAATTTATCATAATACCTGCGTTTTATTCTTAAAATAAAATAAAACAACAACAACAACAAAACAGACCAATGAAATGCCTTTACACTAACTTTATTATCTAATCATAACCTCCAGCAATTATCAGGCTTGATTTCTGATAGGTTACCTAGTAAAAAGGACAAAAAAGGCCTCAAATCCTTACATGCACCTCAAAAGTCACCACGTACTTGCTGTGATCATGGAGTAGGGGTGTGGTTGGGAGTGGGGAAGACGCTGATCACAGTGCCTAAAAACAATCACTCTAACCTTGTTGAAAGCAAACGATTTTCATGAGGAATTATAAGCATAACTATTTACTCATCCACAAAATGACACCAATGGAATATCTACATGTTACTACAGGTACAATGACATACTAATAAAAATGGCTGAAACTGGAAAATCACACACACACACACACACACACACAGCTTCTACCCAAGGCAACATGCAGTGTCCATAGCAGGTTGAAAACTATCTAGGAAATCAAGCAAAAATCTCTACAGCAGGTTTAAAATCTCCAATCTCGAAACCGTGAGTGAGGCGCGAGTTGGTCGACTGGATGGGCTGCGAAATATTGCGACGCATACCTGATTGTTTGTTCGGTCATTAGTCCAAATACATCGTCATCGAAGAAGTAAGCGAAAATCTTGTTGGCATCGTCGCTCTCAGTGTGAACTAGTAGGCCAGACGTCTGACAGAAGGGAGGAAGCCTGCTGTCGGAAAGAGCGTGATGCGCTTCCTGATGCACGTCTTGAAGTTGATCTACTTGACGATGCTCGCTCCGATGCACGGTAACGGTTCGAACTTCGACATCTTCCCGCGATCGGAATCGCTGCAATTCTGCTTCTGCCTCGGCAACATCATCTAGATTGAAAGGCTCGAACTCTTGGTCTGAATCCTCGCCAAACAAAAGCTCTATTACACGCTCATCGATGTCTTCTGACAAAACTTGACGCAAAAAAAACATCAAACTTCAGAGCGAATTTACTCGAAAACTTTGTAGAGATCGCCCATACAAACTGCACATGCGCAGAAAGCTCGGGATGTCCGCTTTCCTGCTGTGGTATTTATAGATAGTTGATGTCATTTGCAAGGGAGATAACCGCGTTCAAACTAACCCACCCTCAGCGATTGAGTGCGGGCGGAATCTCCCGCCGTCAGCACACAGCGGTGAAAACAAGCTGGGCGGGAATTCCCGCCGGCGGCACGGAAAGTGTTAATATGTGAACTAGTATGTCGATTTATTTGTTCTCGTTTCATTGTGCGTGCTTGTATGTAAGGTAAAGGGTGGTTCTGTAATCGTTGCAACTTTTCCACCCTTTATGGGTGCTCAAACAGCACATATTTACCCCCAGGTGTGTATTTGTGTGTGCCTGTATTTTGATTTGTGTATGCTTGTGTTTGTATTTGTGCCTGTGTTGATCCGTGTTCATGTGTTGACTTTTCATTGCTTGTGTCTGTGTGCACATGTGTGTACTTGTTCATTGATTTATTAGTAAGTGCTGTGTGTGCTTGTTTGTTGACCCCCTGTGGGTTGGGGATAAGAATTGACCCACCGCGTCTCCCTACATGATTCGTAAGAGGCAAATAAATAGGGGCATCGTGACTTGACTTGCGCTTACTATAAAACTTGTGATTCTTGTGCTCAATGGCCTTACATAGCCTACAAAGGCTGATAGGCAGTAAAATTCATCCATCTTGTTTGTTGAGTTGTAAGTTTATCTATCTATTTGTGTGTTTGCAGGGAGCAAGAAGAAGACTGTGAAGCGGGCTGGAGCCAAGAAGGCCAAGAAGTGAAGACGCTGGGGAATAGCATGTAACTTTCCCCACCTCTCTGTACAGTACTGTGCTGTGCTGTGCTGTACTGTGCTGTACTGTAGCTCCACATAGATCTGTATAATCTAATTTACACTTTCACGAGTGACTGTTTTTCATGCGTACTGTGGACATTCTTGACACTTCATCCATAATATCATTCGGAGTCATTATCACCCCCCATCTCCATGTGTATTGTCTCTGTGGTAGGCCGTATCACCCCATGTTCTAATGTTCTAGATTCGGATTGTAATACTCCTTTTTGCCAAGTCTTCAGAGATGTATGACAAATTATAATTAAAAAAGAAAAGAAAAATGAAATGTAAAGTTTTATGACATCGTTTGCAGAGCTGTATTCCAGTTGACATCAAGTATATTTTTTATCGGTTGATTATTATTCAAACCTTATCTCCTTTTTGTTTCTGTTGATTGTTGGTAATGCAATATTTCAAGGAAGATTAAATGATCAAATGTTTTTTCTTCTGGAATTACATGATCCTTGTGGTGGATTACTGGTCAGATGTATTGGCACCCACATGACATCCATGTGGTACCCATGTTTCTGTGGTGTGGTTTGTGTACTACTGTGTTGGAACCATAGGTGTCGACCATCGCTGCATTCTACCCATACTGTGTACATCATGAGGTTAACGTTCTCTGGATATTGACATTTATTAGCATGTGCATTGTGTGAGAACATTGTTGAGATGAACGCAATACTTCTTGAAAGAAAACTACTTGGAGATTTTTCGCCCCTCGTTCTTTTTGTGATGTAAAGTGTTCACTCTCATTTTGCAAGCTGCAAGGCTTACAAGCTGCAGGGGTTACAAAAGATCATTTTTCAAGGTTGGAATGAACAGCACACTCCATGTGAATCTTGATGCGAGACCAGGGTAATGTTTCTGCTTGCTAATGTCCATCTAGCCTTAGTGGAACACATATGCCGTCTCGGATTTTGTCCATGATCTGCTCAGCAAAACGTTTTTTCTGCTTAGTAAACAAGACCAGTGCATAGCCCTTTTTGTGTGTGTGGTGAAAACATGCCATCCATTCTCATTGATGAATGTGTCACCAATGCAGACAGTCACAGATGGTTTCGAATCAACCCAACATCAGTTACCTGTAAGAAAAACAACACATTACAAGTTATTTATTTGCCACTTACTGTAGATACTTTTTGTTTGATGGGCTGGAATGATATTGCAAACATTATTATTATAGTTAATTTTAACACTGCACGCTATGTTGTATTATAGCTGCATTTTTTAACGTCATCCCAATTGTGTGGGGAAACTGACATGCACACACCCCGTACAAAGTCTGTGAGGAAAGGGGAGCTTGGGGGACGCTGATGGCACTGATGCGACACACTCCTCCGTCCCAAGGAGCGGTGCCTAGGCTCTCCCCCACCACTCCCCTCCTCGCCAGGTTTCATTTGACTAGAGAGAAAAAGTGGTGGAATGAATAAACTTGTTTCACCTGGAATTCCGCTGGTTTGTACTTTGTTGCTGTTCTGTTGGTTGAAATGTTTTGATAGAGGCATGCTATTGTAGTCTGTATGAAAGTAGAATGTACCTTTGATAGCAGTAAATGTTCAATGTTCTGTTGGTTGAAATGCTTTGATGGAGGAATGCTATTGTAGTCTGTATGAAAGTAGAATGTACCTTTGATAGCAGTAAATGTTCAATGTTCTGTTGGTTGAAATGCTTTGATGGAGGAATGCTATTGTAGTCTGTATGAAAGTAGAATGTACCTTTGATAGCAGTAAATGTTCAAATTATTTCTAGAGGATTTTTGGAAGTGATAAACATCACTCCAAGAGAATGACAAGATAGAACCAACACAGTGGATGACTTGGGGGCAAGATCACGAGTTGCATGATCGAGAAACTGGTTTTCTATCTTGGACTTGGCAATAGATCCAGCAGTCAAGGTTTCTTGTACTGTCACTTGAAAGCTGTTGATGAATCCGCCAATTGAAAAGCGCAAGTCTTGCCAATGGCCACTTATCTTGGAATATTTTGTTGTTACATCACACTCCAGCGATAAGAAGGCATGTTGATAGCATATAATTGTTTAACTTGAAAGCTACAGAGTTATGACTTGAGAGAGGGTGGGTGGTGTGGGGCCTTGAAAGTGCTGGGTGTTGCAGGAAAACTATCCCAAAGACTGGTCTCATCTGGTTGGGGCTGTCGCACACATCCCCTCTGCTTGACTTGAGTCACATGCATCGTCAGTTGGAGCTAGGACAAATGGCCGAGGCTGCTTCATGCCTCTTCATCAGCCGAAACCCCCGGCAGGGCGTTGCAAGTTCCACTCCAGTAGCTCAGTCTGGCTGCCCCAGAGGCTCAAAAGGCATCGGGCTGAATGAGGGTTTACTGTCTTCTGGCCCTTGTAGGCTAGGGTCATCACAAAAATCACTGGAGTTGGCCAGGGTAAGAGCAAGTGGTCTCAGTTTTCCTAGCTATCCACCTCTCATGAGTGCCATAAGAAAAGTTGATGGGTCTTTTCTAACCCCCAACCAAAAGGGGGGATGGATGGATGGTTGGAGTCTCACAGCCCATCAACCTTTGTAGGCCATATAAGGCCAAGCAAGAAAATCACTAGAAGAGTTCCATGTGCAATTCAAGTCACTATGTCTTTATTTATTCGCCTCTTGCGATGGATGGATGGATGGTGTTTTACGACCTATCAGCCTTTGTAGGCTATGTAAGGCCATCAAGCACGAAGATCACTAGAACACTTTGGAGTTAATGCAAATCAGGTAATGGTGTCCCTAGTTGATCGCCTTTTACAAATCGCGTAGGGAGATGCGGTGGGTCAATTCTTACCCCAAACCTACAGGGGGCTGCCTCTTACGAATCGCTTAGGGAGATGCGGTGGGTCAATTCTTACCCCAAACCTACAGGGGGCTGCCTCTTACGAATCGCGTAGGGAGATGCGGTGGGTCAATTCTTACCCCAAACCTACAGGGGGCTGCCTCTTACGAATCGCGTAGGGAGATGCGGTGGGTCAATTCTTACCCCAAACCTACAGGGGGATTCCAAAGGGGGGGGGAGGCATTGGACAAGATCTCATCACTGATGTCTATGATGGGCCACCCCAAGTACCTCTGTCAGAAGCATGCAACTGCTGCAACAAGACTGTACAGCACTGCACACAGCAAACCTGGCTACAGTCTTTGGAATCATTGAGCAACGCCAAGCAGTGTCGGTACATTAGGACGAAAGTGAAAATCAAGTGTGCTTTCAGATGGTGAAAACTAAGGTTGCTAGAATTCTGAGCAAACCGAAATATGTCACCAGTACAAATGTGTTGAGACAAATGCATCTACTTCCTATCCTCCGGGAGCAAATTAGCATCCAAAATCAATGATATGATCTCTGACAGAAATCCCAGAATGGAACCATGCTGATCATGCCCATTCTTGGACCGTAGTATGATGGGAAACACGTCGAACTAACCTCCCCTGACTTTTCCTTTGTCAAATATGCAGTGTGTACAGACATTTGCTAAATTCAAAAAGTCTAGACATGCTGTATTCTCTGGAATTTATATTGAAAACTGAATAATTTTTGGTTGAAAAAATTAATCATTAAAAAATTTTAATGTATATATTTAGCCTGGTTTTCATGTGCTCTGTCACATATAATTTCTTTGCAATCAACACATGCCACAGGCATTTCCTGGGCTGGGAAGATGCTTCCCTGAGAGTGCAAGATTTTTCCTTCATTGAGGAGATGCACTGTCTGATGCAATGCGCATCTGCTGCAGTCCTGACAAGCCTTGGGTGATCTTCGCTCCTGACTTGGGAAGCCGAGAAACGATTCCTGAAGTGGCCCAATGCAGATCACCTCGGAGTGAATGCCAAGCACACTGACCAATACCCAGAATAAACACACATGAAAATACATAAATCATTATCTGGTTGGCCAATGTGATTGAAGTGTGTGGCTTGCTGCTTGTTAGGCCTGCGAGCAGGTCTTTAATTAATTAACAGGGGCATGCTTTCCTTGTAGAGTGGTTGGATGGATGGATGGAGTCTCACGGCCTATCAAACTTTGTAGGCTATGTAAGGCTATTGAGTACAAAAATCACTACAATAGTTTACAGCAAGCGCAAATCAAGTCATGATGTCGCTAATTATTTGTCTTTACGAATTGCATAGGTTCTTTAAAGAGAGAGGAAAAGGGGTAAAAAGGTCAAGGTAAAGGTGTGATTTTATATAGCGACTTTCCACCATTGATCGGTGCTCAAACCGCTTTACACTTTACCCCCTGATCACTGGGCATCTTGATCAATCCTCACAACAAACATAGTGACAGACATTTAACCCTTACAGTGGTGCTAAAACGGTGACGTTATGGGCTGCCAGTGGCGCTAAAACACGAGCAAATTGAGCAACACGCACACCTTTCATTAACTTTGAGATTGCTGATGAACCGTTACAGATAGACACATAAAGTAAAAAGACAAAATGCTTGAAATTGAATGAACAATATTTTGGTGTACAGTTTATAGTCTTTATTCAAAACCTGATTTTTGGGTCAAATTTTAAATGTTTAACATTTGTGTTTTTTTTTCACTCCTCGAGAAATAAAACAGGTAAATCACTATGCAATAGTGGGTAAATACCCTATAAACCCTACTGGATGTTGCTTTATCATCTGTGCATACTAATGTATCATTCCCTTTGACCAAAAATGCACTCTTTAAATTATAATGCAAATTTGATGAGCCAGGTATTAGAGAGGGAAAATGAAGTAATTCTGATTACCTACACTCTCTTCCATCTTATGCAATATTCCTCAAATTTCCAGTTTCCTTTGAGCATACAGGTTTGTTTGCTCCACAAGCAAATCAAAAACTGTATCGTCCAGGAATAGGTTCAAAAAGTCAATTGGCTCAGCGTCAGAGTCAATATCTGCAAGGAGTTTCGACTCGCCCGTGAACGGCGCAATTAGCGGGTCATCAGCTGTTCGCATCCAACCCTCACTGTCATCCTCTCCCACCTCTCGATCACTCGCAGCTTGAGAGATCGGCATTCTTGAGCTAATTACAGCTTGCCTGATCACTTCATCTAAAGTTTCCTCATCATCTTCATCTTCGGCAGCTGAAGAATTAAAATCCTCAAACAGATTTCGCGATCGCGACATGTTGCCTCGAGCGTCCACTTCCATTCGTACAGGATAGCCCATAATTTCTACTATACCGCACATAAAATCGCCCTGATTTTTGATTGGCCAAGCTGAAGACTGTAGAGAAACCTCTTCTGCATGAACTGGAGTCAGTAAACGTAGAGTTATATGATAGGCTTGTACTAGGAGAGAGGCAGAACGCACGTGGTGTCAGAAACGACAAATGCCGCGCTTGCCACTGGCGGACCACGAAGGCGAGCGCGGCAATTGCAGCGCTTGCCACGATAAGGGTTAAGACGCACACAGTCAGGTACCAGCACCAACTCCGCTCCCTGGGGAGTATTCCAACCCGATGCTGGCGCTTGGCCGCATACAAGGGTTAATCGTACATTTTGCCAACACTGCCCTCACAGTATTGCTTGATAACTTTTGGCTGGGTAGAGAAAATTGAAACTGGGTGCGGCAGCATAGCAGAGGCCATCTTGGCACAGCAAACTATGCCAAAATTGTAGCAGTTGGCAGTTCTGAATGATGCCACCTTGATTATCAGACACGCAACCTGCATGTTGTATAACCTTAATATCTTTCTCAGGCACTGAGTGAAAGTACTGAGTAAAGTATGACTGAACAGCTAAATACCTGGAAAGAAAGAGACTCGGAAAAAGAAATGCCCTTGTTGTTGCATGAAGATTTTCCATGCTTTGGCAGTAAATCAAGGCAGGAGCTGCCGTGTTCCCGGTACACTGCACTGACACTGCTCACCAGGTCTTGCAGCAACACTCCAGTATGGTTCCAGACCCATGGTTCACATGAAGGAGGAGGAAAATTCTTAGTGGCATTGCAAGAGCCAACTGTTTCTTTCTATCCAGTTCACACTTGAACAATGGAAATTAGCAGTTCTAAAATGTCATCTCAACCACAAAGATACAACCATCTTTGTGTGTAGTGCAATCCTCAGGGAGTAACCTGAAAATGACAACGCAAACAATATTCTTTAAAAAATCAATTCTGTATTGCTTGTCAACGATACCATACAACCCATCCATCCCACCAAACTCTGTACTGATGGAGTGTACTACATACACACGTCATTTCAGCATGAATGAATGATATAATCCCACACTCACATGAGTGCCTGTGCATTTCCAGCTTCAAACATGCACAGCATCTCACCTCTTTAAAGAACACATCTCTAACAGAAACACTGACACGCACTACTCTTGCCAATGTGTACATAATAACACATTGTCTTTTTCTGACATTTTCACTAATCTGAACCATATCACATGCATATTTGGACAAGTCCTGTGGTCGTGATGAAAGAAGTAACAGTTTAACATAATGGCCAGAGCCCTCCCTCCATGCCTCCTCTTCACCTGGAACCCCTGGCTGCTGGGCTTTCGGGGCCTGCTCCAGTAGCTCAGCCAGGGGCGGCCCCTAGCAGCCAAACAGACTACCTGGGATCAAGACCAACAGTGTATTCTAAGCACTTGGAAGATTGAGTCTGATCCATCTGCAGCAATCAATTGGTCACCAAATCCCATGTACAACCCACACAAAACACTACTCATTTACCAATTAAACATGAATCAACAGGCAGACCTCACTCAGTGTTTTGTTAAGTGCTCTTCAATTTCAGCCACATGACAACTCAGGCTCAACTAAATTTCTAATCACAGTTGGTACCTTTGAACAAACGAATGAATGAATAATGAAGTTTTATGGCCTATCAGCCTTTGTGGACCATGTAAGGCCATTTAATCATGAATTCACTAGAACTACTTAGACTACGATTAAGTCTGGATTTCCCTAATTATTCACCTCTTTCGAAACGCATACGGAGACGCAGAGGGTCAATTCTGTTCCCAACCCACGGGGGATGAGTACCTTTGCAGTAGTCCTTTAGGGAAGGAACCCAGCACCTCTCTCGCTGCTGGGACCACCTCTGAAATTCTGTTTTTATGATTGTCTTCAGCAGCTCCTGCAACTGCCCAGCCTCTCCTGAACAGTTTTTAGTCTCCATGCCTTTGTCTGAATCGACAGCATCAGACTCAGTGGGTTCATGCCAGCAAAATGGGGGTTATACACCACTGCCATGTATCTTGGGAGTCAGAAACTGCTGCTCAGAATATTTTGTACTGGCACATACTCTCTATTCGGAATGGGGACATTAAACAAATGAAAAGAAAACCGTTCCCCCCTAAAACAAAAACAACAAAACCATTTCGTTGAAGAAACTACACGGCATTAACACAACAAAGATTTCTTTCAGTGTTACTTACATGGGTAATTTCCAACTGCAGTCAAACCATGCGGTGCATAAAGAGATGGTCTCTGCATACTAAATTTCTTCATCACCAAGTGACCAAAACATCGCAGAGAATCTAATATCGGTTATCAAAACTTCCCTTTATAGCACCTACATTTTCACACATCCCTGATCTGACAAACTGGATGTTCAGATGTAATGGTTGTATGCCTGGAAGTGAAGGGCTGACCACACACCAGAGAGATCTGTAAGGAGCAGGCTTTCTCAAGCATCTGCCCCAACTCCAGTGGACCATTTCTTTATCCTGGTCTTGCTTGGCCAAAGTCAGTCCTCCAGCTCAAGGCCGTAGCGTTGGTACATGTCCTTTGTCCTCATCCTTTCCTGGTCCGCTGCAACAGAAAGTGATGAAGTGTGATGCACAGGGATGAAGTGTGATGCACAGGGATGAAGTGTGATGCACAGGGATGAAGTGTGATGCACAGGGATGAAATGTGATGCACAGGGATGAAGTGTGACACTAAGAAATGAAATGTGACACTAAGAAATGCAGCAGAAACTTGTGTATTGCAACAAACAAGAGTAACAAAATGTGACAAAAGTGAAACACGGTTGGTCAGCTTGGCACCAATGTGCTGCTTGTGAATGCCGACATGTAACACTGAGTGTAACACATTGGGGCTCTGAGCCAGAGGTTAGAACGCTTGTCTTGCGCCTGGCAGGTGCGGTGTTCAAAGCAGCATGGATCCTAGTTGCATCTGTGGGCAAGGTGATTGGCCCACACACCTTCTCCTACCGCGGAGTAAAATCCGGTACTGAGTGCTGCACCGTGGCCACTGGGGTGAAAGTCCCCAATACATTTTAGTTATGTATTTGAGTAAAATAATACATTTTCATTGGAAAAAAAAGAAAGTATGATGCAACATTGATTTTATGACATCCAAATGAAACAAAACTCCACATATTAGTAGAATTTTCCCTAGGACAAACTAGTTCCTAAAAACACAACATATGGCTGGAGTTGCTCAATACTCACGCGCAGGCAATGGATGAATGGATGAATGAATGAATGAATGAATGAATGAATGAATGAATGAATGAATATGGTTTTACAGCCTATTATTAGCCTTTGTAGGCCAGTCAAGGCCACTGATCACAAAAATCACATGAGCTGGCTAAAATAAAAGTGAGTCCGGTCTTGATTTTCCCAGTTACTCAACTGTTACAAATCACGACGGAAACACAGATTTATTCTTTCTGCCAACCCACATGGGGGTCCTCAGAGGCAAACTAGGTCCCTAAAATCACAATGAGACAATCATGAAAACAGCAATGAACATGTCAGTCCATTTGTTCCTATTAAGAGAGGACAGTCAGTTGGCAAACTTTTGCTATCTGTGATCAGCATCTTCCTCTTAATTCTGTTTCTTGAAGCAAGTAACAGAATTCATTCTTAACTTGGCATGGATAGAACCAATTATGTCTCAGTCATGAATTCTTTCTTTTTCTCTTTTTCTTTGTTGCTTGTTTTGCGTGTGCCGCAAAATGCTAATTTTTCAGCATTTGTACCCTTAATGCACAAGATGAACCAAAACTGTATGATAACGTTTGAAGAAAAGAGACATTACTCTCTAGAAATGAATCAGATTCCTGGACGAAACATTCCCAAATTTCAAAACTAAGATGTATTCAAAGATGGCTGTATTGCCAAATATTATTCATGACAACTGTTGGCCTGGTTTAATCTCTGATCCACCCACCCACCCACATGCAACCTTGCCATGCCCCCCTTTACCCCGACCTCAACCTTCCCCACACCTACCCAGTCTGCCCATGACCAGCTGCCCCACGTCCTTGATCTCGTTGTACTCATGCAGCTTGGTAATGTGCATCTCCAGTTCCTCCTCCCTCAGTCCCCTGTAACACACAGCCACCACTCATGGGTGTGGGTGATGGTGAATGTCACAGTGATGTCCACAGTGGTGTCTGTAGTAATGGTGGTGGTCATATCAATGTGAATGTCACAGTGGTGTCCACAGTGGTGTCTGTAGCAATGGTGGTGGTCATATCAATGTGAATGTCACAGTGGTGTCTGTAGCAATGGTGGTGGTCATATCAATGTGAATGTCACAGTGGTGTCCACAGTGGTGTCTGTAGCAATGGTAGTGGTCATATCAATGTGAATGTCACAGTGGTGTCTGTAGCAATGGTGGTGGTCATATCAATGTGAATGTCACAGTGGTGTCCACAGTGGTGTCTGTAGCAATGGTAGTGGTCATATCAATGTGACTGTCACAGTGATATCTGTAGCAATGGTGGTGGTCATATCAATGTGACTGTCACAGTGGTGTCCACAGTGGTGTCTGTAGCAATGGTAGTGGTCATATCAATGTGACTGTCACAGTGGTGTCCACAGTGGTGTCTGTAGCAATGGTAGTGGTCATATCAATGTGACTGTCACAGTGATGTCTGTAGCAATGGTGGTGGTCATATCAATGTGACTGTCACAGTGATGTCTGTAGCAATGGTGGTGGCCATATCAATGTGAATGTCACAGTGGTGTCCAGTGATGTCTGCAGCAATGGTAGTGGTCATATCAATGTGAATGTCACAGTGATGTCTGTAGCAATGGTAGTGGTCATATCAATGTGAATGTCACAGTGGTGTCTGTAGCAATGGTAGTGGTCATATCAATGTGACTGTCACAGTGGTGTCTGCAGCAATGGTAGTGGTCATATCAATGTGAATGTCACAGTGGTGTCCACAGTAATGGTGGTGGTCATATCAATGTGACTGTCACAGTGGTGTCTGCAGTAATGGTAGTGGTCATATCAATGTGACTGTCACAGTGCTGTCTGTAGCAATGGTAGTGGTCATATCAATGTGAATGTCACAGTGGTGTCTGTAGCAATGGTAGTGGTCATATCAATGTGAATGTCACAGTGGTGTCTGTAGCAATGGTGGTGGTCATATCAATGTGACTGTCACAGTGATGTCTGTAGCAATGGTAGTGGTCATATCAATGTGACTGTCACAGTGGTGTCCACAGTGGTGTCTGCAGTAATGGTGGTGGTCATATCAATGTGACTGTCACAGTGGTGTCTGTAGCAATGGTAGTGGTCATATCAATGTGAATGTCACAGTGGTGTCCACAGTGGTGTCAGCAGTAATGGTGGTGGTCATATCAATGTGAATGTCACAGTGGTGTCTGTAGTAATGGTGGTGGTGGTGATGTTGGTGGTTACATCAATGTGACAGTCATGATGATGGTATTCATTGTTGTGTCTGCAGTAATGATGGTGGTAGTGTTGGTGGTCATTTCAATCTGACAGTCATGATGATGGTGCTCACAGTTGTGTCTGCAGTATTGGTGGTGGTCATATCAATGTGACAGTCATGATGACAAAGTTCACAGTTGTGTCTGCAGTAATGATGGTGGTAGTGGTGGTGGTCATTTTTATCTGACAGTCATGATGATGATGTTCACAGTTGTGTATGCAGTATTGGTGGTGGTCATTTCAATCTGACAGTCATGATGATGATGCTCACAGTTGTGTCTGCAGTATTGGTGGTGGTCATATCAATGTGACAGTCATGATGACGATGCTCACAGTTGTGTATGCAGTATTGGTGGTGGTCATATCAATCTGACAGTCATGATGATGATGTTCACAGTTGTGTATGCAGTATTGGTGGTGGTCATATCAATGTGACAGTCATGATGATGATGCTCATAGTTGTGTATGCAGTATTGGTGGTGGTCATATCAATCTGACAGTCATGATGACGATGCTCATAGTTGTGTCTGTAGTAATGATGGTGGAGGTGGTGGTCATATCAATGTGACAGTCATGATGACGATGTTCCCAGTGGTGTCTGCAGTAATGGTGGTGGTGGAGGTGGTGTTGGAGGTCATTTCAATGTGACAGTCATGATGACGATGTTCACAGTGGTGTCTGCAGTAATGGTGGTGGTGGAGGTGGTGTTGGAGGTCATTTCAATGTGACAGTCATGATGACGATGTTCACAGTGGTGTCTGCAGTAATGGTGGTGGTGAGGTGGTGTTGGAGGTCATTTCAATGTGACAGTCATGATGATGGTGTTCACAGTTGTGTCTGTAGTATTGATGGTGGTGACAGTTTTAGTGGTCATATCAGTGTGACAGTCATGACTGGAAGCATTAACTAGTGTTTCATCACAGCAGCTAAAGTACAGCAAAAATTCTCATCTAAGTGACCTTTCTACAAAGATGTAAGATACAGGGTTCGTACAGGTTTTTAGATACAAAATTCCATGACTTTTCCATGACTTTTCCATGACTATCCATGAGCCTCAATAACATTTTCCATGACTTAGCGTACTGTGATACATGACCGTTTTAAAGAGAAAAGTGTATGGCGCACGACCAAACTCACGCACAATACACCAGTTGTAAAAAAGTTCTAATTCTTTTTATTATATTTTACAGCAGATTGATTCAAAAACTGACAAACGAGCCTTCAAAATTAACCAATGGGATGCAAGGGCACGTTTTCCTGTCGTTCGCAGCGTGTAAAAATAGATTGAGAGTATCGCGCGAAGCACAGCCTAGAAAACATCTTTTTTTTCTTTCCTTTTATTTATTTATTAAATTCCATGACTTTCCATGACTTAAATTGAAATTCCATGATTTTCCAGGCCTGGAAAATAAAAAATCAAATTCCATGACTTTCCAGGTTATCCATGACCTGTACGAACCCTGAAGATACAAGAGTGCAAAGTTTGATAATCTTGTTCCCAATCATCTACAGTCAAACCAATCACTTTGAATCTCTGGGTCAAAAGGCAATGCCAGCAAAGACGCTACATAGAAAGACGTGGAACTTCACATGAAGCTGTGAATATGGCGTGCTCACATGGCAATGACATTGAGCAAATGAGGTGTGCCAGCAGTTTTTTTCAGTGCAATTTCCTGCCCAAAATAATGCTTACCACAAGCACAGCTGTCTTTGCTAGTACTGAACATAATTTTGAGTAAGATACGTAAGTGACCCAGTGATACAGGACATAGCCTCCTGGCAATTGTGCTGAGCATTTGCTATGCTGGGCATTTGCTATGCTGGGCATTTGCTATGCTGGGCATTTGCTATGCTGGGCATTTGCTATGCTGGGCATTTGCTATACTGGGCATTTGTTATCTGGGCATTTGCTATGCTGGGCATTTGCTATGCTGGGCATGTGCTATGCTGGACATTTGCTATGCTGGGCATTTGCTATGCTGGGCATTTGCTATGCTGGGCATTTGCTATGCTGGGCATTTGCTATGATGGACATTTGCTATGCTGGGCATTTGCTATGCTGGGCATTTGCTATGCTGGGCATTTGCTATGCTGGGCATTAGCTATGATGGACATTTGCTATGCTGGGCATTTGCTATGATGGACATTTGCTATGCTGGGCATTTGCTATGCTGGGCATGTGCTATGCTGGGCATTTGCTATGCTGGGCATTAGCTATGATGGACATTTGCTATGCTGGGCATTTGCTTTGCTGGGCATGTGCTATGCTGGGCATTTGCTATGCTGGGCATTAGCTATGATGGACATTTGCTATGCTGGGCATGTGCTATGATGGACATAAGCTATGCTGGGCATTTGCTATGCTGGGCATGTGCTATGCTGGGCATTTGCTATGCTGGGCATTTGCTATGCTGGGCATTTGCTATGCCTGGCATTTGCTATGCTGGGCATTTGCTATGCTGGGCATTTGCTATGCTGGGCATTAGCTATGATGGACATAAGCTATGCTGGGCATGTGCTATGCTGGGCATTTGCTATGCTGGACATTTGCTATGCTGGGCATGTGCTATGCTGGGCATGTGCTATGCTGGGCATTTCCTATGCTGGGCATTTGCTATGCTGGGCATTTGCTATGATGGACATTTGCTATGCTGGGCATGTGCTATGCTGGGCATTTGCTATGCTGGGCATTTGCTATGCTGGGCATTAGCTATGATGGACATAAGCTATGCTGGGCATGTGCTATGCTGGGCATGTGCTATGCTGGGCATTTGCTATGCTGGGCATTTGCTATGCTGGGCATTAGCTATGATGGACATAAGCTATGCTGGGCATTTGCTATGCTGGGCATGTGCTATGCTGGGCATTTGCTATGCTGGGCATTTGCTATGCTGGGCATTTGCTATGCTGGGCATTTGCTATGATGGGCATTTGCTTTGCTGGGTGTAGTATTGCTAAGCGCAACAGAAGTGGACTCGAACCCAGGCAAGTCAATCTGTTTATTCCAAACACTGAACTGGCAGAACTCACTCTGAACTGAACTCTCAATTGAACTGAACTCACTGCGCAGAGTGAGTATACCACACTGGGCATTTGCTATGCTGGACATAAGCTATGCTGGGCATTTGCTATGCTGGGCATTTGCTATGCTGGACATAAGCTATGCTAGGCATTTGCTATGCTGGGCATTAGGTAGTAAACTGTTCCAGTGATGTCAGTCTTGCTTGTCATGCATGGTTATATAATTATGTGATCTACTCACTCATCATGAAGCTGTGCGATCTCCGTGTAGACTTGCTGCAGCTGAGACAGAAGCTGCTGCAGCTGTTGTTGTGGAGAGAGTGAAGCCTTGTCTCCCTCCACGCCCCTCCCTCTCTCCAGCAGCTGTAGACAGAATGTGGATGAAGGAATGAAGCAAGTTTTATTGTGCCTATCAGACTTTGTAGGCTATGCATGGGGCAAACTACAGCATCACTACAGCTGGTTAGAGTACGTGCAAGACAAATATCAAATTCCCTGTTACGAGCCCTTCAGTAACTGCACAGGGAGACAAATCCCTGTTACGAGCCCTTCAGTAACTGCACAGGGAGACAAATCCCTGTTACGAGCCCTTCATTAACTGCGCAGGGAGACAAATTCCCTGTTATGAGCCCTTCAGTAACTGCACAGGGAGACAAATTCCTTGTTACGAGCCCTTCAGTAACTGCACAGGGAGACAAATTCCCTGTTACGAGCCCTTCAGTAACTGCACAGGGAGACAAAGCCCTGTTACGAGCCCTTCAGTAGCTGCACAGGGAGACAAAGCCCTGTTACGAGCCCTTCAGTAACTGCACAGGGAGACAAAGCCCTGTTACGAGCCCTTCAGTAACTGCACAGGGAGACAAATCCCTGTTACGAGCCCTTCAGTAACTGCACAGGGAGACAAAGCCCTGTTACGAGCCCTTCAGTAGCTGCACAGGGAGACAAAGCCCTGTTACGAGCCCTTCAGTAACTGCACAGGGAGACAAAGCCCTGTTACGAGCCCTTCAGTAGCTGCACAGGGAGACAAAGCCCTGTTACGAGCCCTTCAGTAACTGCACAGGGAGACAAAGCCCTGTTACGAGCCCTTCAGTAACTGCACAGGGAGACAAATCCCTGTTACGAGCCCTTCAGTAACTGCACAGGGAGACAAAGCCCTGTTACGAGCCCTTCAGTAACTGCACAGGGAGACAAATTCCCTGTTATGAGCCCTTCAGTAACTGCACAGGGAGACAAAGCCCTGTTACGAGCCCTTCAGTAACTGCACAGGGAGACAAATCCCTGTTACGAGCCCTTTAGTAACTGCACAGGGAGACAAAGCCCTGTTACGAGCCCTTCAGTAACTGCACAGGGAGACAAATCCCTGTTACGAGCCCTTCAGTAACTGCACAGGGAGACTATTCCCTGTTACGAGCCCTTCAGTAACTGCACAGGGAGACAAAGCCCTGTTACGAGCCCTTCAGTGGCTGCACAGGGAGACAAAGCCCTGTTACGAGCCCTTCAGTAACTGCACAGGGAGACAAAGCCCTGTTACGAGCCCTTCAGTAACTGCACAGGGAGACAAAGCCCTGTTACGAGCCCTTCAGTAACTGCACAGGGAGACAAAGCCCTGTTACGAGCCCTTCAGTAACTGCACAGGGAGACAAATCCCTGTTACGAGCCCTTCAGTAACTGCACAGGGAGACAAAGCCCTGTTACGAGCCCTTCAGTAACTGCACAGGGAGACAAAGCCCTGTTACGAGCCCTTCAGTAACTGCACAGGGAGACAAAGCCCTGTTACGAGCCCTTCAGTAACTGCACAGGGAGACAAAGCCCTGTTACGAGCCCTTCAGTAACTGCACAGGGAGACAAAGCCCTGTTACGAGCCCTTCAGTAACTGCACAGGGAGACAAATCCCTGTTACGAGCCCTTCAGTAACTGCACAGGGAGACAAATCCCTGTTACGAGCCCTTCAGTAACTGCACAGGGAGACAAAGCCCTGTTACGAGCCCTTCAGTAACTGCACAGGGAGACAAAGCCCTGTTACGAGCCCTTCAGTAACTGCACAGGGAGACAAAGCCCTGTTACGAGCCCTTCAGTAACTGCACAGGGAGACAAAGCCCTGTTACGAGCCCTTCAGTAACTGCACAGGGAGACAAAGCCCTGTTACGAGCCCTTCAGTAACTGCACAGGGAGACAAATCCCTGTTACGAGCCCTTCAGTAACTGCACAGGGAGACAAATCCCTGTTACGAGCCCTTCAGTAACTGCACAGGGAGACAAAGCCCTGTTACGAGCCCTTCAGTAACTGCACAGGGAGACAAAGCCCTGTTACGAGCCCTTCAGTAACTGCACAGGGAGACAAATTCCCTGTTACGAGCCCTTCAGTAACTGCACAGGGAGACAAAGCCCTGTTACGAGCCCTTCAGTAACTGCACAGGGAGACAAAGCCCTGTTACGAGCCCTTCAGTAACTGCACAGGGAGACAAAGCCCTGTTACGAGCCCTTCAGTAGCTGCACAGGGAGACAAAGCCCTGTTACGAGCCCTTCAGAAACTGCACAGGGAGACAAATCCCTGTTACGAGCCCTTCAGTAACTGCACAGGGAGACAAATTCCCTGTTACGAGCCCTTCAGTAACTGCACAGGGAGACAAATTCCCTGTTACGAGCCCTTCAGTAACTGCACAGGGAGACAAAGCCCTGTTACGAGCCCTTCAGTAACTGCACAGGGAGACAAAGCCCTGTTACGAGCCCTTCAGTAACTGCACAGGGAGACAAAGCCCTGTTACGAGCCCTTCAGTAACTGCACAGGGAGACAAAGCCCTGTTACGAGCCCTTTAGTAACTGCACAGGGAGACAAAGCCCTGTTACGAGCCCTTCAGTAACTGCACAGGGAGACAAAGCCCTGTTACGAGCCCTTCAGTAACTGCACAGGGAGACAAAGCCCTGTTACGAGCCCTTCAGTAACTGCACAGGGAGACAAAGCCCTGTTACGAGCCCTTCAGTAACTGCACAGGGAGACAAAGCCCTGTTACGAGCCCTTCAGTAACTGCGCAGGGAGACAAATTTCCTGTTACGAGCCCTTCAGTAACTGCGCAGGGAGACAAATTCCCTGTTACGAGCCCTTCAGTAACTGCACAGGGAGACAAAGCCCTGTTACGAGCCCTTCAGTAACTGCACAGGGAGACAAAGCCCTGTTACGAGCCCTTCAGTAACTGCACAGGGAGACAAAGCCCTGTTACGAGCCCTTCAGTAACTGCACAGGGAGACAAAGCCCTGTTACGAGCCCTTCAGTAACTGCACAGGGAGACAAAGCCCTGTTACGAGCCCTTCAGTAACTGCACAGGGAGACAAATTCCCTGTTACGAGCCCTTCAGTAACTGCACAGGGAGACAAAGCCCTGTTACGAGCCCTTCAGTAACTGCACAGGGAGACAAAGCCCTGTTACGAGCCCTTCAGTAACTGCACAGGGAGACAAAGCCCTGTTACGAGCCCTTCAGTAACTGCACAGGGAGACAAAGCCCTGTTACGAGCCCTTCAGTAACTGCACAGGGAGACAAATCCCTGTTACGAGCCCTTCAGTAACTGCACAGGGAGACAAAGCCTTGTTACGAGCCCTTCAGTAACTGCACAGGGAGACAAAGTAGACCTATCTGTGGTGGCTTTCCAAGAAGCAGTCCCAACTCATCATAACGCGACCCGCACATTGTGGCCAGAAGTGCGTTTCCTATCAAAAGCATTAACAAAAATACAGAGATGAATGTTTACTTTGAGGGCCTGCATGGACAGGTTCAAATAAGACAAAGGGTTGGGCTTTGCAAATGCTCACGGAGTACTCACCTCTGAACATTTTCCTATAGCTCTAGAAACAAGTCTCTGTCTGGTCCCACAAGAGCATCGTGTACGATGTGTTAGGTTTGTTTCTGAGAAACCCGCCTCTGTTCTTACTCCAAACCCACAGAGGCTGCTGTGGGCACAGATGTGGGGTGCAAGGCGGAGGCTGGCACGGCCATGAGATTGACTCTTCCAGTCTCAGGCTCCGCCTCCCTCCACTACATGGCAGAGTGGTTAGCCATTTGACCTGCAGTGGTTTGCAGCTAGTGAGACTGATAGCAGTGCTCAAAGCCGGGCTGTTCCAGAGTTGCATCCTTGAGCAAGATGCTGAACTCACATTGTTTCTCCCCATCCAGGAGTAAAACTGGGTACCTGTGAGAGCATCGATTGCACACTGCGGTGCTGTTTACCCTTGCATGTGTTGATGAGCCAGCATTGGGTTGAAATACTCCCCTGGGAGTTGAGCTGGTGCTGGTACCTGACTGTGTGCATCTTGTCTGTCTCTCACTGTGTGTTGCATGGTGTCAGTGAAGGATTGATCAAGTGGCCCAGTGATCAGGGGGTAAAGTGCAAGTGGTTTGCGACTCAAACATGGAAGATAAGTAGCTATGTAAATCCACCCCTTATCCTTTATTTCCTCGAAACACCCAACCACCACTCATGGCTATGTTGAATGCATTACTACCACCATCACAGTTTCCACCACTACCACCACCACCCCCATTATCACCTCACCATACCCATGACGGCATGAGTGGTGCTTGTGTGTTGCAGAGGATTCAGAGTGGCTGAGCTTGACGCTCACAAAGCCACCATAACCACCACCATCAACATCATCGTCAACAACAACAAAACAACAGCCATCCTCACGTATTTCATATGGTTGGAACTGCTTGATGGCCCCCTCATCAGCTGGAAACTGATCGATTTCTCATGTTGAATTAAAAAAAAAAAAATACACAATCAAAATTTATGTTGGGGTTTTCTTACCTCATGCTGTCACAAAGCAGCTCAAGAGTGAGTCCAGATGTGTGAGACCAGGACTGGTTTCTGGAGTGTCTGCGCTACAGCTGGGTTGTTGGACTGCTCATGAGGACCGTGACTAAACCCCTTGTGAAACCAGGCGCTGATTGATCTTCCTTAATAGCTGCATGCCACTCACCTGTACGACATCAAAGACGTCTCTGATGATGCTATTGTATAGCTCAGTTGTGCATTTTTTTTGTCTTTTCCTGCATTGTTTCTGCTGATTGGCTGTTGAGAAATTTGGTGCCGCTGAAATTTTGGAAGCAAATTCTTCCCGCTCAGTTTGCAAGAGAATCAGGTCTTCCGAATAAAATATCTCAGTTTGATATAAAAATAGGTAAGTATCTAAACACAATGTGCAAGGATACTGCGGGCCATATTTGTAGGTAACCAATCAACAAAAATACATGTGAAATGAGTAATGTCTTTTGACTAATCAGCGCCTGGCTTTGCACGGGATTTCGACATGCGTCTCATGACTACCAAAAACAAGAAGGGCAAAGCCCATACGACTCACATGCTTGACCTTGACCTTTATATGACCTTGACCTTCAAGGTCAAGGTCAAACAACTAAACCTACCAATGACATCATACACTAAGAAATGCTTTACACATTTTTCCTACCAAAATACATGTGGCCTTGACCCAAGGTCAAGGTCATCCAAGGTCATGCAACACAAAGCTGTTAATTCAAGACATAGGAAGCACAATGGTGATTATTGGCACTTTCTACCATGAGATATGGTCACTTTTAGTAGTTCACTACCCCATTTTGGTCACATTTCATAAGGGTCAAAGTGACCTTGACCTTGATGATATGTGACCAAATGTGTCTCATGATGAAAGTATAACATGTGCCCCACATAATTATTAAGTTTGAAACAGTTATCTTCCATAGTTCAGGGTCAGGGTCACTTCAAAATATGTATACAATCCAACTTTGAAGAGCTCCTGTGACCTTGACCTTGAAGCAAGGTCAACCAAAGTGGTATCAAAAGATAGGGATTACTTTGCCCTATATACCATATATAGGTCAGGTATCCAATCTCAAAAACTTCAGAGAAAATTGAGAAAATGTGAAAAATGACTGTTTTTTAGACAACATTTATGGCCCCTGCGACCTTGACCTTGAAGCAAGGTTAAGTCACTATGTATGTTTTTTGAGGCCTTGTCATCATACACCATCATGCCACATTTGGTATTGATAGTCTCCGAGAAAAATCCAACGTTAAAGTTTTCGGACACCCGGACGCCCGGACCGGACGCCCGGACCGACGAAAAGAATGAGTACATAGACTCACTTTTGCTTCGCATGTGAGTCAAAAAATTCCCACACCTTTTATTCCAGTACTTACAGGCGACTTGAAGGTCCCCATACTTTTTCTTCTGCTGTGTTGACGTTTCTTGTCATTACTGTAAGTACAGTTAAAACAGATGTTGTCACCACAAACGTCCACACAACAATGCACACAAAAAAAGTTCCAACTAGGGTAACAAAGTGTATTGCTTGGGTTTCCCCGTTTACCTCTGTAATGTGGTGTTACAGATGCTTCAAGAAACAAATGCAAGAATGAATGAATGGTTGGATGGATGGATGTTTACGGCCTATCAGCCTTTGTAGGCTATGTAAGGCCATTAAGCACAACCACCACTAGAAGGTTTACAGTAAGCACAAATCCATCATGATTTCCCTAATTATTTGCTTCTTATGAAATGTGTAGGGAGACGTGGTGGGTCTATTCTGACCCCCAACCCACAGGGGAATAATGAATGAGTGGATGAAAGAACGAATAAGTGATACTACTGTTAGTATTAGAATAATAATGCCCCATCAGCCAGTGACGTAGCATCCATTAACCTAAACACTGTACATAAATTCTATCTCTGACCTATAGGAAGCACCTCTACTACAGTACTAGTAGTAGTAGTACTACTATAGATCTGTCATCTGGTCCACTGAAGGAATAAAGACTGAAAGAGGGATGAGAAAAGTGTGCCTTCGCGATAGTACAAAGACCACTACTGCTGCTCTCATTATATGGACATAACTACGAAAACACCACATACGTCAAAACATGAGTTAACTGTTGTTAGGGAATATCGATGCGTGACAAAATAATGAGGCACAGTGTCTGAGTGTGTGAGAAAATGAAATGCGTCGGAATAAATAGCTTGCATGCAGAACTTTAGATTAAGCGTTCGTAGGGAATTAGCGAAATGAGAGAAACAGAGAAGACAACAAGTTAGCACAAGTTATGCTATGTTCCTAGATATTCGTGACGCATTTGGGGGGTATTGGATGCATCTATTCCCACGATATTTTAACGTATGACTACACGACGCTTTTCACCCGAACGGCCGAAGCAGTCATGACAAACATTTGAAACACCCGCCACATCGCTTAGATGTGGTCTAAATGTCAAAATCAACCTGGCACGTCGTGGAGTTACAGGATTTTGTTCATTCATGTTGCAAAATTCATTAGCTCTGTCGATCAGAATAAAATCTTCACAAATGGTACAACTGAAGGCAGAGAGCGATCACATCTCGCCCGACACGAAGCCATTTTCCCACTAGACTCCAGAGTGCAGTCTCCGTTTCGAAAGAGAAAATGCTGAACCAAACAAAATCAGCTCATTTAATTTCATTACTTGAGCTAAATCTCATACAAGAATTGAAGAATTAATGAATTTTCCATTTATATTAAAATAAGTAATTTTCAATGCCTGTTAATACGAAACCATGGAAAAGAATGTTTCCAAGAGAAGGTAATTCAGCCATTACCTCCCTTTACTAGCGGCTGTCACTGTCGTGTGTGTGTGTGTGTGTGTGTGTGTGTGTGTGTGTGTGTGTGTGTGTGTGTGTGTGTGTGTGTGTGTGTGTGTTCGCATTCTGAACCCAAATATATACTGTATTCACTAGTCTCAGCCACGCTGGATTCGCCGTCATGAAGAAACTCGGGTTTGGGGCACGCTTCAAGCAGTCCTGTTAGTGTTATATTTTTCTTGGAATTATGAACTTTTCCCACCCTCTCTTGTACTTATTACATTCAATGGTTTATTGGAGAACTAAAGGGTGTGGACTAGACGCCTAACAAACGGGTGCAAGCTTTCGTAATTAAATTAATGCCCTGACTCCCTGAATCCGTGGTAGTATTTATTTTATTTTCAAATCATCTGATAAGGCGTCCTTTACTCGAGGAACTTTTAGCCATTCTTGCACCGTACCATTCTACCATAACGTGATGAAGATACGTTGTTGTATTTTGGGATGGTTTGAATGCTTTGTTGGATCTGAAAGATATGATCCTGTCCCGATGCCCCTCGTAACTTCTTTTGCTGCTATAGGGTCCACCCCAGGCTGATACAGGAGCACACACCTTAAGCCCAACAGTCAGGTGTTCCGACAGAAGAGGGGGGCATTGAGCGCACCATTTGGTTGTTTCATCTTGTTGCTTAATTAATCATGTTTTTACAGCTTTCCATACAATTTGGGAACGAGACTTGTGACATTTCAGCATATTACCTGTAAGTTCTTCCTTTGGAAATGTAGTATGACATGTTGCTGGCAATCTTCACATGGTGTCATCACATGGATGAAATTTTACAGCTGACCAGCATCTGTTGGCCATTTAAGGTCATTAATTAATCACGAACAATCATTAGATGTGGTTAGAATTATAGGAAGTCAAGTCACGATTTCCCTAATTATTTGCCTCTTACAAAATACAAAGGGAGACACAGTGGGTCAGCTCTGACACCCATCCCACAGGGGGATCGTGTCATCAGATGGAAAGTAGTTTCTTTGGATCTCCAACAGCACTGTATTGTACCACAGTTGTAGCCATCACTCAAAATATGATTCCATTTAAAAAAAAAGGGGGAATCCTGAAACCTGCACATCATTCAAAATTAGAATAAATAATTTGTCAGGAAAATCTGAATAGACTCGTGTTCATCACAACAGAGTAACATTTGTTGATCATTTCATAGTTAATGAAGTTTTGTGAGAAAACACTACTGTTTTTCATTTTATTCTAAGGAGTCCAGCTATCCACCACTAACATCAAGACGACCTTAAGACTGATTTGGTGGTGCGGGGTCACATTTGATGTCATCACACAATCGTAACGCAGAGACCTGTAGCTACAAGCAGCCCTAAGCAGAGAGACATGTGCTGATGAAGCCAAGTTGACTTTGTTTTCTTTTTTTCATTGTAAAGACTTTCACATGACAGTGTGAGGTGGTTTCTATGTGACAATTACCCAGTGGATGAGGGGTCAGAGGCCAAAGAAGACTGGAAAAAGGTGGAGAAAGCAAATGGAGTGCAGTGCTTGCATGCAGTGTCACTGCACTCTCCACTTTGAAATCCCCCTGCAAGTTGGGGGTAAGAATAGACCCACTGAGTCTCCCTATGGGATTCATAAGAGGTGAAGAACTAGAAAAGATGTGACTTGACTTTTCTTATTCCAACCTGCTCTAATGATTGATTGTGACCCATGGCCTTACATAGCCTACAGAGGGTGATGGTCCATAAATCTGCATCCATCCCTCCATCTTGGAAATTAAGTGGGTGGTCTGTGTTCTTGCAGCATGTGTGTCTCGAGTGTACTTCCTGTCCTTGCAGAGGTGATGGGATGAAGCTGTAAGGTGTGGAACCTGCAGATGGCCATAGGGCATGCAGGAAGAAGCTGGACCAGACTGAACTGCTAGGAAGTACTTGCCTATTGGTTGTGAAAACTGTACAGGCCAGTTTTAATGACTGCTTTGTGCCATGGGACATTTGTGAGTGCAAAGAGAACTGAGTAGTTTAAGTCATGTTTGGCTCATTTATGACTCACATGCGAAGCAAAAGTGAGTCTATGTACTCACCCTTTTCGTCCGTCCCGGCGTGGTGTCGTCCGTAAAAACCTTTAACGTTGGATTTTTCTTGGACACTATTACGTCTATCAACACCCAATTTGGCATGATGGTGTATGATGACAAGACGTACAAAAACATACATAGTGACTTGACCCTGCTTCAAGGTCAAGGTCGCAGGGGCCGTCTAAAAAACAGCCATTTTTCAAATTTTCCCAATTTTTGACTGAAGTTTTTGAGATTGGATACCTGACCTATATATGGTTTATAGGGCAAAGTAATCCCTATCTTTTGATACCAGTTTGATTGACCTTGCTTCAAGGTCAAGGTCACAGGAGCTCTTTAAAGTTGGATTGTATACATATTTTTTATGTGACCTTGACCCTGAACTATGTGAGATTACTCTTCCAAACTTCATAACATTGTAGTACACATGTTATACTTTTATACTAGGTCACCCGTGTTGTCCGTCCGGGCGTCCAGGCGTCTGGGCGTACTGTAATCCTTAAAAAACTTTAACGTTGGATTTTTCTCGGAGACTATTAAGTCTATCAACACCCAATTTGGCATGATGGTGTAGGATGACAAGGCCTAAAAAAAATACATAGTGACTTGACCTTGCTTCAAGGTCAAGGTCACAGGAGCTCTTTAAAGTTGGATTGTATACATATTTTGAAGTGACCTTGACCCTGAACTATGGAAGATAACTCTTCCAAACTTCATAACATTGTAGTACACATGTTATACTTTCATCATGAGACACATTTGGTCACATATCAAGGTCAAGGTCACCGTTTGTCCGGGCATCCGGCGTCCTGTAATCCGTAAAAAAAACTTTAACGTTGGATTTTTCTCGGAGACTATTAAGTCTATCAACACCCACTTTGGCATGATGGTGTAGAATGACAAGGCGTACAAAAACGTACATAGTGACTTGACCTTGCTTCAAGGTCAAGGTCACAGGAGCTCTTTAAAGTTGGATTGTATACATATTTTGAAGTGACCTTGACCCTGAATTATGGAAAATAACTCTTCCAAACTTCATATCATTGTAGTACACATGTTATACTTTCATCATGAGATACATTTGGTCACATATCATCAAGGCCAAGGTCACCGTTTGTCCGGGCGTCAGGGCGTCCTGTAATCCGTAAAAAAATTTAACGTTGGATTTTTCTCGGAGACTATTAAGTCTATCAACACCCACTTTGGCATAATGGTGTAGAATGACAAGGCGTACAAATACATACATAGTGACTTGACCGTGCTTCAAGGTCAAGGTCACAGGAGCTCTTTAAAATTGGATTGTATACAAATTTTGAAGTGACTTTGACCCTGAACTATGGAAGATAACTCTTCCAAACCTCATAACATTGTAGTACACATGTTATACTTTCATCATGAGACACATTTGGTCACATATCATCAAGGTAAAGGTCACTTTTACTCTTATGAAATGTGACCAAAATGGGGTAGTGAACCACTAAAAGTGACCATATCTCATGGTAGAAAGTGCCAATAAGCACCATTGTGCTTGAATTAACAGCTTTGTGTTGCATGACCTTGGATGATCTTGACCTTGGGTCAAGGTCACATGTATTTTGGTAGGGAAAATGTGTAAAGCATTTCTTAGTGTATGATGTCATTGCTAGGTTTAGTTGTTTGACCTTGACCTTGAGGGTAACCTGAAGGTCAAGGTCATGTAAAATTCAAGGTCAAGCATGTGAGTCGTATGGGCTTTACCCTTCTTGTTACTGTGCTTGCAATGAAGAATGACTTCTTTTTTTTCATGCCATGGAAATGCTTGATTCCGATTGCTTCTCTCCGCCCCTGTCAAATACAGTGGCAGAAAGACGGACACCTGGAGGTCAGTCGAGGTGTGGCCCATCCCCTGAGAGTGTAAGGAAGATTATAGGGCCGAATTACTCAGTGACAGGGGCTCTTCCTCTGAAGACCATCTGCTGCTTCGCTCTGTAGGGAGTTTCTAGCTACTGTTCCTGAATCTTCAGTGTTGAGTGCTTGTGTCCCACTAACAAACATGCATAAAGCATACAAACACACATGGACGCATGCAAATTTGCATTCTCAAGCAGGCGTGTACATACACATGTATACACACATACACATGTATACACACATTATATACACAAATCTATGCACAAAGGTCAACATTCCCTATCAAAATATAGTCCATATGCCCTTGGGGACAAGGAGGATAGTGAAGCATTGCATAGGTTGGTCAGTTTTCTTTTTGAACGGTCAAGCGTACATTTGAAGAGTGAGGGAAAAACACACCCTTTAAAGTTGATAGTTAATTTTGCTGCGCTGACTGAACGCTCACATTAGACTAATAGTTCAAGGGAGGTCACTCCAACAGGCTATCTGGAATTTGAGCCTGTAGCTTTCAAGAAGGTGAAGGTCGATTTGTAATAGTTCAACATGGCGTCCAACAGTCCACACACAGCCTTCGCATAGAAGACGTTGTTTAAATAAATGTCTGTCTAGAAAGAGCAAGAACCGACTGTGTGTACGGCAAGGATCTTCTGGTGCGGTAAGTAAGTCTTTCTTGGTCAGTCGCTGCCAGCCACTGTGTTTACGGTTCTGTCCCGAGTCCTGAGCGGGCCTGGCCCCTGGGTAAAGAACGAGCGAAAACGAGCGAAGCGCGCGTGAACGAGCGAAGCCCCAAAATACGAGCAGGCATAAGGAAATTAAACATTTTTTACTTTTTCACCCTCCAATATGCTCAAATATGCAAAAAAGAAGAAGAATAGTCCATTTTCCACCGTCGTCCTCAGCTAGGCCCTGTAGCGTGGAAAATAGTAACCCGTGGAAAACAGTAACGGAAGTCATCGCAGAGTTATCTGCGAGGGACGTGCTTTATGCAATACCGCTCCTGCACCTGTTCTTCGCATGGAATATATTCCGACAAACGACGCATTAGTTGCTTTACGAGGTTTTGGTGCATTTGTGTAGTTTAACACATGATGTAGCGTTCAAAAAAGTTTTTCCCCCTGTAAAGCCGTCTCCCCTGCCGGAAATAATATGGGAGTCACCTCCCTGTAGTCTGTTTGTAGTCTGGTTTTATAAAACGCGACCGTTGACTGACTTGGCACGCCCGGGGAGTTATGCTAAGATCCGGCCGCGTAAATATATCTGCGTTTTGTGACAAACGTCTTGCTCGGCGGTACTGTACTCCATGCACCTTAACGGTGCGCGTGATTCGGGTGTAATCTTAAGCTAAACGACGTTCCGAATGTTTCCGACTTCGACCATTTTAGCAGCGCCAATAAACGTCGTTTAGCTTAAGATTACACCCGAATCACGCGCACCGTTAAGGTGCATGGAGTACAGTACCGCCGAGAAAGACGTTTGTCACAAAACGCAGATATATTTACGCGGCCGGATCTTAGCATAACTCCCCGGGCGTGCCAAGTCAGTCAGGCGGAGTGGCGGGTGCCGTCTCTTTTTAGAGTTGAATTTTCAGAAAATCCCTCGCAGATAACTCTGCGATGACTTCCGTTACTGTTTTCCACGGGTTACTATTTTCCACGCTACAGGCCCTACTACAGTGGAGTCCGGATATATGGCGGGTGTTTGTCCAGCCGTTTGACCCGTGAAGTTGGGGGGGGGGGGGGTCAGGGTCAAGGGAAGCAACTCCGTCATAACTCAATCACGCAATCATGCGTGTACAATTATGAATAGAATAGAATAGAATTCTTCGGCTTGCTTAGGCGTCCAGGGCCTATCGCCGATTCTGGTAGTTCTCTGGCTGTGCATAAAGAGAGAGCCGGGCAGATAACTCTGCGATGAGTTCCGGTTCATACTTTGGGACGGTTCATACTTTGGGTCGTTACAGTGCGTCCTCCACAAACTTTGCATTGGTATACTTCGTATCTAAATCAGGGTGCGCGCGCATTACAAGAAAGTGACGAACTAATGCGCATGCGTAGAGGTCACGACAAGAGGTGAACTCGCCAACTATTTGCAAATTTCAATGGCCGACGTATTGCCGGTTCGCTCACAAAACGCTCTATTTCGGGATACTAGCAACCCATCCAAAGAAAATATAAGCCATGCACAGCATTAATTTATCAAAGGTGTATGTTGAATGCATTAATAGACCGTGAAAGCTCCTACAGTTTACACATCGAATGCAGGTCAACGCATCCACGCCGAAGCATGTGTTGCCATCGTTTGTGTTGACATGAGGCGTGTTCAAGACACCTACCGGTACGTACCGGTACGTACCGGTAGCATCTTGAACGACTTGTTACGGCTACCGGTACGTACCGGTACGTACCGCGCCCGAGAGCCGTTGCGCGTGTATAGCCAAAATGGCTGCCTTCGGGGAAAGGAAGAAAATCGTCATCACAAATATGCGCTGTGGCACGCATTTCGACCTGTGATTATTACCCAGCCTATGCGAGACGTTACAAGAAGGTAGGCTGATATTGTACTTTTCTTTTTTTAAAGAATAACTGCTCTGAAATAATTACCGGTCAAGATGTGAGCAAACATTTCAACGATAGACGGCAAAACAATTTCAAGGCAATTTCAAGGGAAGCAACTCTTATTTTTTACATTAGCCCTTGGTTAGTGGTGTTACCTCCCTTGAAAATAGCATCGAACTATTCTTGCTTACACCAAGTCAGCACTGTCGTTTTGACATAAATTTCTATTCGAGCGATGTCGAGCATTCATGCACAGCTACAGCTTAACGTATTTCATCAGCTTCCACAAGGAACAAGCAGTCTGCAGCTGCTGGTTTACTCATTTGGTTGAGAAGCGCAATCCGCGGCGATGAGAAGGCATCTTGGAAGCCATCTTGGCTACCGTTGGGTCATAACGAGTCGTTCAAGATGGCACACCGGTAGGTAGGCTACCGGTAGGCTACCGGTAGGTCGTCTTGAACGCACGGATGATTTTACGCTCTCGTCACTTTCTTGTGATGCGCGCGCACCCTAATTTAGATACGAAGTACACCAATGCGAAGTTCGTGGAGGACGCACTATGACTGGCTAATGTCCCTCATGTACCTGTCTCCTGGTTCATTTCCGCTTACCGAGAGAGCGGATGGCAGACCAACTCAGCTGTGCGTAATTGCTCCGCGATCATTTGTCAAAGTAATGTTGTCCTATGTGAGCTCTTGCGTTTCGTGGCTTTTGATTGCTACCTTCTACTTCATTCCAATGTGCTGTGGACAGCGGACCAAATTTCCGGTCCACATTTGAACCAACATTCGTGCAGAAACTAATGATTTTGTATGTCTTAATGTTAGTGCTATTAACAAGTCTGTCACGAGGCCATTATTTCTAGAAAATACCACGTCCTTTTCACTTAAAAGTCCTCAAACCAGACCTGCAATTGACAACGAAGTGAAACAGATAAGGATGCTTATAAATAGTCGCAGTGACTGTATATACCGACCAAATTACAGTCAATTAATTTGTCTTCGTTTACTCTACGAACGCGATGAGGGAAATGTATATTTTACAAAAGACTCATTTACGTATATCTGCTCATTTGAAGTTATACTCGAAATTGACAGGCGTTCCTGCTGCTATTTGTTTAACCATTTCGATACACAACTTCAACTGCCCTGTAGAAAAACTGTCTCTGTTCTTTTGAACGCTTGCTGTTTCCTCTTTGGGCTGGGTTGAAGAACTGACCCACCGCGCCTCCCTACGAGGTTCGTAAGAGGCGAACAAGTATAGGATCATCGTGACCTGACGTTCTTATTCTAACCAGCTTGCGTTTTTCGTGATTAACGATCTTAAATAGTCCAGATAGGCTGATAGGCCGTAAAACACCATCAATCGATCCATCCATCCATCCTTCGAACTCTCGGTGCTTGTTAGGTCGTAAAGACATAATCTTGAGAGCACTTGGATTTGCGTCGGTCTTACGCAACTTGAGGGTGCAAAGTGTCCATTACTGGGTATTCATCTGAGATGACACGAGGGCTCATGTAATGCTTTGCAAGGGAGCTTGCGAAAAGCATAGCAAAGCTGGCACGAAATGAGAGATCTACCACTCTACCAGGCACACACGCAAAAAGCCATCTGCTGGCGGTGCGTAAAGCCGTCCCTTTATTCATTGTGTAGAGGAAGAGGGGCAAGTCGACGCTGATGTTGAAAGGATCCAGTATCATCTCAAGGGGACAGACGCTGATCGAGCACAATTTCCTTCTCTCTGAAGCCTAAAGCAAAGTGACTGGTCTGGAACGCACAGGAGTTGGAGTTGTCTTCCCCTGTTAGGTTGAGGTGTTCATCTTGTCACCGACGAAGCTTCCGATTATTACGTCATGTAAAGTTCCCAATTGCGGGGGTCGACGAGCAGTCATGCGTGAAGACCATGAAGATCCGTGGCGGCAACACACAATCCTAACACTCCCTAGAGTGTTGATGGCGACAGTGGGAATGGTTACCAATGGCAACACACTGTTGACATGGCTGCTGTTGAAGGGAGAAGCGAGGAACTGTTGCCGAGTCACTCTGGCACACACCAGAAATAACAAAAAGTTGTACGTGTGTAAACATAGACAGATATGCCAGAGGTTTTCTGAAACAAAACTGTTCGAGGTTGTTTTAAAATATCTGTATAGAAAATGTTAACATATACACAGCTCAGTGTCCATAAATTGTTTTGAATAATGTTAAAAAAAAGTTTGTGATCTCCTGCCTGACAAGAGTACTTTATATCAATGTTTCTTGTTACCCAGTTCCTGTTCAGTCATGGGTAGGACGAAAATTCTTTAAAGAGTCTCCCGTCGGTGCATTTAAAGATACACGGATGAGGTTTTGCAGTCTATTCAACCTCTGCAGACTTCGTAATGTCGATTCATGAGGAAAGCGCACTGAATACTGTCATTAGGCGAATATCGCAGCACTAAAAGCCCCCTTTTCCCAGTTTTATCGTCACCGACGTATTGTGTTCAAAACACTGTGTCATGTGTTGAAGTGCGTCAATGGTTTGGCCCCGCTGCATCTGGTTGAGCTCCTCAGGACTTATAAGCCTGTGAGGGATCTCAGATCTTCGGCGCAATCATTACTCCATGTGCCACGCTACAACACCAAGAGATCTGGAGAGAGAGCATTCTCGTATGCTGGACTAAAACTCTGGAACAATATCCTAGACAGACTGAGGAAATCTCCTTCAATACAGACTTTTAAGTCACAGCTGAAAACTTTTATTCAAATGGTGAACATGTTGAGCGCCTTGAGCATACCTTGGAGTGTGAGATTGGCGCTATATAAGAGCCAAAATACATACATACATACATACATACATACATACATACATACATACATACATACATACATACATACATACATACATACATACATACATACATACATACATACATACATACATACATACATACATACATACATACATACATACATACATACATACATACATACATACAT
>JAWQFJ010026787.1:72500-85000 GCA_034096865.1 Theodoxus fluviatilis | reverse complement strand
CATAAATGCACATTTTAGGATCGTGTTGCACAGCATCCTAGCTGGTAAGAAATCTCTAGCGAGCGAGAACTATTCCACTTTGCTATTCTCCATGCCCTGACAGCATATTGACGAAAGTTTTGTATCTTTCCCACCACTAAAAAGTAACTCCCAGAAAGGTTCCCCCCTCCCCCCAAATTTTCACTGGTAGTCGAACAAACCATAACAAACTAATGGATAATGTAGGCTGCAGAGTTGGCTCTTTTAAGTATGGTTTCGTGACATTATTTTTATGGATTTTTCATGGTTGGAAAATACTAAACTTTTCTCCACATACCCTCAGGGCATGGAGGAAGCATTAAGCGAAAGCAATGTAAGCTGTAAAAATGTTTTATCTTTGTGTGGTGAGGGTGGAGGCAAGGCTTGATGGTACAAGGGCCCAGGCATGAGACAAAATCGCAGCTGCTTTCCACAACTTTATTGTTACCCATGGGTATAAGAGCTCTTGGCTGGTTCGAGACCTGATGATAATGGTCTGGACCAAACCCAAGACCGTGGTGGCAGTCGTCTCTCCCCCAGATCGGATGGGGTCTCTCTCGACCTGTCGACAGTCACTCCTTATCAAAGAAATGCGCGGACCTCAGATGAGCCAGGTTTGGGATCAGCGGTCGCGATCTTAGCCTGTCTCTGGGTTGTGTTTTCCTAATGATAGAAAAAGACTTATTGCTGCCTTATACGTACTCGAACTTATTCACACCAAGGGTTGCCTCATCAGGCACAACGAAGTCAACCGAATGCATATTGCATCATTGCAATCAGATGACTTAATTTAGAGAAAGCATCAACTTTGTCTCTTATATCTAACAATTTAGGCATAGCGCGCAAGAACGACAGGAGGGAACGGTCCGCGATCACATGTCAAGTCCAGTAAACAAACGATAGGAAAGGCCGCTCTGCGACCCTCCAGGCTGGTATGCTACATAGTAGGCTGCTCTTACAACCTAGGCGACCTGGGCATCTGAGACGCAGGATACATGATAGAGGGAGGAGAGAGGGGAACCAATGTCGGGGGGGGGGGGTAGGAGAGGGAGAGAGAGAGAGAGAGAGAGAGAGAGAGAGAGAGAGAGAGAGAGAGAGAGAGAGAGAGAGAGAGAGTCCATGTAAAGACTTCGGACTTCACTTAACCCGGCCACATTTAAATGTCTGAAACCAGGAATTGTACAGTACACCAGTGCCAACATAACTTCTAAGCGAATGGACTCCACCATTTTGAATTTTCTCGCTAGCAGTGGCTGGGTTCGTCCAAAGCCTCCTCGCGAAAACTCGTGTCTCCTTACGTCCGAGGAGCTGTAACTCATTCGCCTCGGGCTTCGTCACCAAACTCGCTAGATCCTAGCGTAGGCAACGCACCCCACGAATGCTGCAAGTGATAAAGCAATGCTGTTAGAATATGATATTTAGTTTTGTGCAAGATGTTATTCATATTTAGTCAGTGGATCGACAAAAGTTTGTGGTGGCACGAGTGATACTTATCTTATATACGACCGTCTCCATCATAATGTCAACAGATTCTCCTACCTTGCACCAGGAAAGTCGAGAATTTGGTTGTCATATTCCAAAATAACTAATTTTTTCACTGTTTACTTCACAGCATATGAAATTATTGGCGCATCAGTGGCTGAAATATTTTCGCTCTCACTTGTAAACGCTCTACTTAACTCTGGGATTTCAAATCTAGACAATTCACTTAGAGAACTCGTTGCATTTGTAGTGCTCATAGCTCTCATTTGTTGTTCTCTCTCTCTCTCTCTCTCTCTCTCTCTCTCTCTCTCTCACACACACACATACACACACGCACACACACACACACAGACACACACACACTCACAGACACACAGACACACACACACACACACACACACACACACAACTGCACGATTTCGCACTCATAATCTTTTCTGTGTGATTCCAGAACGATGTGGAATAAGCTAGAAGGAACTAGGTCATCTAGAATGACGTAGAATGATGTCACGTGACACTTCAAAACAAAGCAAAACTGGCAGGGGTTGGAGGAGGGGCTATTGGATGGGGTTTGAAGTTACTGGAAACGTGCACAATGATATAGAAATTTCCAACACTTTACAACATTCTCAGTGAGTGCCCAACATGTAATTCCTTGTGACATGCATGCGTCCACTGCGATCACGTGATGGCTTTATTCCAAAAAGCCAGCATAAACAGGATTCCGAGTAGAGTCATTAGCATTCCTGGTAACTGTCGTAAAATCTCTGACCAAAAAAGGGCTCACAGCAAGCGCTGGGTAAAAAAATGCCTAGCTTGCAGTGAAAGCTCCTTTATTGATCCGGGCCTTCGATGAGAGCCGTGCTGACGAGGTCTCTGAAAAGGGGGGGGGGGAGGATCAAGGATCTCCGACTCTTCTCAAAGCATTTAACATCTGGTCCAGAATGCTGAAAGCAAAACTGCACCTGACAGAAAATCTAGACCGCTCACTGTGCAGTGGCGCAAAGCGGCAGTCATTTCCTTTTTCCTGACATTCGCAGGCGAAAAACTGTCTTTAAGGTCGTTACGAAAATTTCTTGCATAGAGCTCTGTCCATCTGCGTGTCACTCCAGCTCATCGGCTCCTCCATGACCGGAAATATTCTTCCACAGGTTTTCAAGTTCTGCTTTCTCTTATTAGTGCATATGAGTGCACCACCCACTCTCGACATCATCATCCCAGTCGGAATTTTGTCGACAATGACCCATTAACTTCATAAATCGTGCCTGGTTACAGTACATGTGGAGGAGGCATTATTTTATTCGCACACTATGGGGTAATTAGTGAGAATCATCGCTTACACAAAAGTGACTTTAATGTCAGTGGAATAAAATAACGTTTTGCATTCGCACAATTATGAATTCACTGTCGTCAAAAGAAACAGAGCTGTTTGTATTAGGCAAAAAGAACTAATGCTTTCATAATCCATAAAGACGGCATATCTAATCAGCAATTTGCGTGCATTGTGTATGTTTATTTCAACCGCCAAGCAACGCGAGACCACAGAAATCTGAATAAATAACCTTTTCGATGATGGTAAGTGTGATCTGACTTATTCCTTTTGGGGGCCAGATAATGAGCAGGCAACTGTTTGAAAAGCAGTCGTCTTGGACAAAGAGCACGAGTAGTGCGGCTGCGGGATGCGTCTATGTGGAAACCCAATTCACCCTTAAGTCTGTTCCCCCATTGACAAATAAATCTTGGCTAATATTTACCAAGTCTTGGCAAATTACTTATCGGCAAACATTCGGCAAAAATTCAGCAACTATTGCGCCAAGTCTTGGCAGATCTTTAGCCTCTTAATAGCCTGACGAATCCAAGCCAAGGTCTTGCAAACGAAGGACATTTGCAATCTAGCATCGATCGGTATAATACCGTAAGTGTGCAACAGTTGTAAACTTCAACGAAGCGACACATTTTCCCCGCCTTTGTGCTCTGAGGGGATCTCACGAATATCTCGCGATAATAGCTATTGGCATTACCTGTCGAGCCAATATCCAAAGTCTTGGTAAATATTCGCCAAGTCTTGGCGAAAACCATTTAAGAACCGGAACGCTTGACCAAATATTCAGCGAATATATCCCAAGACCCGGTACATTTTGACCAACTATTTGGCCAGTATTTGCCAAGACTTGGGAAACACCAGTTAAAAACCGGCTTTAGTCAGCAACTCTTCGCCTGGTGCAACTTCTGTTCATACTTTCTCTTTAAGCTTCGACGCACCCAAGGCTGGATGCGTTCAGATGTAATGCGTGATAACGTTCTTGCTATCATAGACATATGTGATTGATCTTAAGTAATCAAGAGGACTACACCTTTAGCAAAAAAGTTTATTTTGAATTCAGAAACTATATAATTATTAACATCATTTCACTTGATATACCTGTAAAAACACGTAAGCATAACACCGCAAAGTTCGAGAACCCATCGTAAATAAGTGAAAGACAAAACAGTTATGCAATCTAAGATGATGAAAATCAGGATGCGACCACGAAGCAGGAAGACTAATGTGAAAACTATAGTTATGGCAGAATGTAAGAGCAAAGATCTTGAATTTTAATCATTTGAGATTGTTCGACGAATAGAAATACTCATATCTCACGACTTACGAACTTTGGTCCATCGTTTGGACTTATCCAGTATTTTAAATTCTTGTAATATCTTAATACGCCCAGTCAATACATAAGACGTTCAGTAGTATACCATCTTGGTTTATTGTTGTTTGCATTTCCTATGGCGGTATACAATTGCAGCGGTGTAAACACTGCGTTTGGGAGCTTGTCACTTCAGCAGTGTAGGGTTCTCCAGGCGTTCCGTGGACTCGGGAAAGGTTGCTCTTTAAAAAATGAAGCCACCATTCACAGCACTCTACTTCTGAAGAATGCACCCTGGGGGGCAAAGTTCTCGAGAGAATGCTTGCTCCTTCACCTTGTTTCCGCGTCCTTTCCTGAACCCACTCTTTGGACTTTGTTGTCTTCTCCATGCTCGGCAGTGACCTGCCATGATATCTTCCTCGTTGCAAGTCCCCGGCCTAATGGCTCAGTCAGGCTTGATGGAACAAAGTAATCGTACAGAAAGCTCCTCTCAGACATGCTTTGATCCAAGCAGACTTCCTTGGAGAAGGAAAAAGTGGAGGAAACATTCTTGCATTGTTCTTTTCTATCACGACTGGCTTTGGAGACGACGGCTCTACAAAAATGACCCAAGTGCTTGTGCGAAATTAGAAAACTCTACTGTCGGTATTATCTTTCAAGCACATTCCACATGTTTCCTTTGACAGGTTTTTCATCTGGACTGGTTCAAGGCGCGCTTAAAGAACCCGAATTGTCTTGTAACCAGGTATTCGGATGTATCTGTACATCAGACGGATAGTTCTAAGACGCGGAAGAAGGAAAACAGATATTTCCTCTTTCAGATGTTTTCTTTTGTAGTTTATATGTTGTACATCAACAGAAAACGTGCGTATTGATTTTTTACTTTTCTCTGCTCTCAAGAAACAAGGTGAATATCCGTGATGAAATTATTTTATAATCTGAATATGATGATGCTTCATATTTGCCATCAAAATGTATGACTTAGAATACATATCAAATCGTTGTAAGTATTGTAATTGGATTTGAAATGGCATTTCCTTCCGCACATTTCTTTTCTTACCACAAAATAATTAGTTTAATTATTTGCACCTTTGTCCACATCCAAAGAAATGTTTTAATAATGTCATTTCTGCCCATCCGCCATGAGGCATGATGCGTACTGCAATAATTATCAAACTACCCTCAGTCCATCATGTAGCACGGAAATCACCTCCAGTTAAGAATGCTTATCCTGCCCGTGTAAACCGTACACGTGTGTGTATCTTCTCTCTCCGTCTCTCTCATTCTCTCTCTCTCTCTCTCTCTCTCTCTCTCTCTCTCTCTCTCTCTTTCTTTCTTTCTCTTTCTTCCTCTCTCTTTCTTCTCCTCTCTCTCTCTCTCTCTCTCTCTCTCTCTCTCTCTCTCTCTCGCTCGCTCGCTCTCTCTCGCTCTCTCTCTCTTCTTTTTCTCTCTCATTCTCGCTCTCTCTCTTTCTCTCTCTTTCTCTCTCTTTCTTCTCTCCCTCTCTCTTTCTCTCTCTCTTTCTTTCTCTTTCTCTTTCTATCTCTCTCTCTCTCATTCTCTCTCTCTCTCATTCTTTCTTTCTCTCTCTCTCCGTCTCTCATTCTCTCTCTCCGTCTCTCTCATTCTCCCTCTCCGTCTCTCTCATTCTCCCTCTCCGTCTCTCTCATTCTCTCTCTCTCTCTTTTTCTCTCTTGCTCTCTCTCTCTCCCCCTTTTCTCTCCCTCTCTCTCTCTCTCTCTCTCTCTCTCTCTCTCTCTCTCTCTCTCTCTCTCTCTCTCTCTCCTTCCGGCGCGCTCAACTCAGTAGCAGGACGTGTTCAGGTTGCTCTCCTGAATCTTCACCGATAGAAGCGATAGGGTGGAAGAAACATGCCAGTAACTGGTCTTCCAGCTGCATTGGAGGTTATGCTTTCTGCTCTTCTGAATAGCACGACCCTGTCGTAATTCAGAGTATTTGAAGAAAATAGTGCTAATGTCGTGGTTCTGAGATTCACGACCCAGACTGGCCAGCCATCTTCCTTCTATCGCGCGACAAAATGCCGGAGAAAACCTCGCACCCTCTCTCCGTCTCTCTCATTCTCTCTCTCTCTCTCTCTCATTCTTTCTTTCTCTCTCTCTCCGTCTCTCATTCTCTCTCTCCGTCTCTCTCATTCTCCCTCTCCGTCTCTCTCATTCTCCCTCTCCGTCTCTCTCATTCTCTCTCTCTCTTTTTCTCTCTTGCTCTCTCTCTCTCCCCCCTTTTCTCTCCCTCTCTCTCTCTCTCTCTCTCTCTCTCTCTCTCTCTCTCTCTCTCTCTCTCTCTCTCTCTCTCTCTCTCTCTCTCTCTCTCTCTCCTTCCGGCGCGCTCAACTCAGTAGCAGGACGTGTTCAGGTTGCTCTCCTGAATCTTCACCGATAGAAGCGATAGGGTGGAAGAAACATGCCAGTAACTGGTCTTCCAGCTGCATTGGAGGTTATGCTTTCTGCTCTTCTAAATAGCACGACCCTGTCGTAATTCAGAGTATTTGAAGAAAATAGTGCTACTGCCGTGGTTCTGAGATTCACGACCCAGACTGGCCAGCCATCTTCCTTCTATCGCGCGACAAAATGCCGGAGAAGAAAACCTCGCACCCGTTTGCGCAGAGACCATCGGAGACGTAACAACTAGCGAAGCACTAACCCTGGCAGCAATGGTGGGCAAGCTCCATCGAGTTGTTGTCCCTCCACTGCTTGTCCTGATCCCTGTCAACGAGATTTGCCATCAGCTTTGTTGTCCGCCATGCCCGCTGCACGATACTCGCCAAATCCTCCCAATGCCTGTTGACGAGTGTGCACCATTCTACCATTCTAGTTCACTAGAGACTTCTCCTACCGGCGAAAATGTCTCTAGCCCAGTTGACATCACGTGATGGAAGGTTTTCGTCCGAAATATGCATGAGGAGATCACACGAGAGGCTTGTGGGAGTTAAAGTAGTTCTAAGACTATTTCGCACAAAACTCTTAACTTACTCTTGTTGAGGCAATAAACAAGCGTTTATTCGATAAAATAAAATGTGTTGAAATGGAAACAAGTTTTGACATCTGAATGATTTCTGTAAAAAGTGGAGAAAAGAATAGTATCAGAACGAACTATTTTTGGCGCAATGCTGTAATGCGAAGGGTCAAGTCTATTACGCATTCATTGCGAACTGTGCCAGGGTCACTTCTGACTCGGGTTCACAGAATGGCATTCTACTTGTCCGTGGCTACCAGAATGGTGTGCAACACAGAGTGGGTCTACGGACGACATACGTGTATTGGACTCTAATCAAAAGTGCACAGCCTCGTCAGCGGTCAGTGAAGTAGCGGCGCAAGATCTCATACTCAGCATAGCAGTATGAGTGCAGCTACCCCGCCAACCAAGCGAGAGGGCTGTGTGACCCATCCACATCCACCCCGTGGTCGGCAGCAGCCTTGGCGCTCCAAATAGAAGTAATTGACGTGGAGGACTGTGATGAATGTTTTCACTTTTCGCGTTTCAGTTAACAAGACTCGTCGAAGCTTTGCTGCATCCTTCCTCTTCCCACCGTCGTGTTATTCATTCGAGATGTTGGCATCCAACTGTAAAGGGACCGTGGTCTGAACAATTAAAATGTTCTTTCTTTCATTTTCTGTCTGCCTGTCTGCCTGCCTACCGGTCCGCCTGCTCTCTCTCTCTCTCTCTCTCTCTCTCTCTCTCTCTCTCTCTCTCTCTCTCTCTCTCTCTCTCTCTCTCTCTCTCCCTCTCTCTCTCTCTCTCTCTCTCTCTCTCTCTCTCTCTCAATAACTGCACTTAAATGTAGCTCTTTGTGCAAGAAACGAACTTGTGGCTAATGAATATTTTCAATTGATATGTGGCACGAGCAACTGCTCGCCAAGGCAAGCAGACGCAACTGTCGATCATTGCCAATAATACACGAATGGTTTCCAATCCCTGGATATGCTGCATATTTTCCATTATGAGGATTCCTGGCCCTCCGTCCTCCGAAACGAAATAACAGATAACCTATTAAAACAACAAAATAATACCTTGGGTGAAACCTTGACCTTCCACCAAATTTCATCAAGATCCGTTTTGAACTTGCTGGGTTATTTTGCTAACTAACTGACTAACCAATCAACGAGGCGGGGGTAAAACATAACTTCCTTGGCGGGGGTAAGAAACAGATGACGTCCACAAGTCCCAGGAAGATCCCCATAGGAACACAGCCTTGGACAGCTGCTACGTGTTAGACCTACGGAATATTTCCCTTGATGAGTTGGTCCTTGAAAATAGTTTGAAAAAGAGCATTAAACGCTTTGGGAAATCAGCCTGATGCGGACGGGACCTCCCCGTGTGAGAGCATGTCCACTATTGAGACATTCAGACAGCAGCTGACGGCAGCGAGTGACATCTCTGAGAACCTTGCTGTCACCGGCAGAGCCCCTGTCTGGCCGTGGAAAGGCTAGGCTGTCTGTCAGGCCGAGGGCCCAGGCTCCTCCAGAGGTCTCACAGTTTCCTTCCCCATGTCCCGCCCATGTCTCCCCGTCTCTCTCCCGCCTTTCCCACGTCTCTCCGTTTTGTCTTCCGCATCGTTTCCCTGTCCATTGCCTTCCCCCACTACTCTAACGACCACTGCTCGCCCTCCAGACGGCCACTTTTTTTAGTTGCCTCCCATCTTGAGCTAGACACGACAGTCTGGAGAGCGGCTCGCTGGCGTGAAGACCACTCGAAGTGTGCTTCCATTTCTGTCTCTCGGTCTGAATGGCTGTGTCTCTGTCCACGTAACTCGCTGTCTCGATAACCGTCTGGTCGTGCAACAACTTGTATCGGCTTGTCAGTCTCTACCTGGGTAAGCATGACGATGTCCGATGTCTGCCTATCTCTCTCTCTCTCTCTCTCTCTCTCTCTCTCTCTCTCTCTCTCTCTCACTCTGTGTTTGTGTGTGTGACTGTCTTTGTGACTTTCTGTGATCTCTGCAGCCTTCTGTTTCTGTGACTCTCACACACATGCGCGCGCGCACGCACACACGCGCGCGCGCATGCACACACAGTACACTTACACAACAAACGTTCACTCCATTTACTCGCTTATTTACTCGCTTATTTACTCACTCACTCACTCACTCACTCACTCACTCACTCACTCACTCACTCACTCACTCACTCACTCACTCACTCACTCACTCACTCACTCACTCACTCACTCACTCACTCACTCACTCACTCACTCACTCACTCACTCACTCACTCACTCACTCACTCACTCACTCACTCACTCACTCACTCACTCACTCACTCACTCACTCACTCACTCACTCACTCACTCACTCACTCACTCACTCACTCACTCACTCACTCACTCACTCACTCATCACTCACCACTCACTCACTCACTCACTCACTCACTCACTCACTCACTCACTCACTCACTCACTCACTCACTCACTCACTCACTCACTCACTCACTCACTCACTCACTCACTCACTCACTCACTCACTCACTCACTCACTCACTCACTCACTCACTCACTCACTCACTCACTCACTCACTCACTCACTCACTCACTCACTCACTCACTCACTCACTCACTCACTCACTCACTCACTCACTCACTCACCAGTCACTCACTCACTCACTCACTCACTCACTCACTCACTCACTCACTCACTCACTCACTCACTCACTCACTCACTCACTCACTCACTCACTCACTCACTCACTCACTCACTCACTCATACTCACTCACTCACTCACTCACTCACTCACTCACTCACTCACTCACTCACTCACTCACTCACTCACTCACTCACTCACTCACTCACTCACTCACTCACTCACTCACTCACTCACTCACTCACTCACTCACTCACTCACTCACTCACTCACTCACTCACTCACTCACTCACTCACTCACTCACTCACTCACTCACTCACACTCACTCACTCACTCACTCACTCACTCACTCACTCACTCACTCACTCACTCACTCACTCACTCACTCACTCACTCACTCACTCACTCACTCACTCACTCACTCACTCACTCACTCACTCACTCACTCACTCACTCACTCACTCACTCACTCACTCACTCACTCACTCACTCACTCACTCACTCACTCACTCACTCACTCACTCACTCACTCACTCACTCACTCACTCACTCACTCACTCACTCACTCACTCACTCACTCACTCACTCACTCACTCACTCACTCACTCACTCACTCACTCACTCACTCACTCACTCACTCACTCACTCACTCACTCACTCACTCACTCACTCACTCACTCACTCACTCACTCACTCACTCACTCACTCACTCACTCACTCACTCACTCACTCACTCACTCACTCACTCACTCACTCACTCACTCACTCACTCACTCACTCACCAGTCACTCACTCACTCACTCACTCACTCACTCACTCACTCACTCACTCACTCACTCACTCACTCACTCACTCACTCACTCACTCACTCACTCACTCACTCACTCACTCACTCACTCACTCACTCACTCACTCACTCACTCACTCACTCACTCACTCACTCACTCACTCACTCACTCACTCACTCACTCACTCACTCACTCACTCACTCACTCACTCACTCACTCACTCACTCACTCATGCCACGCCACGCCACGCCACGCCACTTCCACTCCAACTCCACGCCACTTCACTCCACTCCACTCCACTCACTCACTCACTCACTCCACTCACTCACTCACACCCCACTCACTCACTCCACTCCCTCACTTCATTCACTCCACTCACTCCACTCACTCTTCTCACTCATTCCACTCACTCCACCCACTCTGTCAGCCTGTCAGTCTGTCAATCAGTCAATCATATACGCGCTCACTCATTCACTCATTTACTCACTAACTCAATCACTTACCAGCTCTCAGTTACTTGCTCACTCATTCACTCATTCACTCTCTCATTCACTCGGTCACCCACTCGCTCACACAATGACTCACACAATGACTCACATTCTCGCTCACTCACTCAATCACTCACTAACTCACTCTTATACCCATTCATTCACACACTCTCTCTCTCTCTCTCTCTCTCTCTCTCTCTCTCTCTCTCTCTCTCTCTTTCACACACACACACACACACACACACACACACACACACACACACACACACACACACAAGCACACACACACACACACACACACACACACACACACACACACACACACACACACACACACACACACACACACACACACACACACACACACACACACACACACTCAGTCACACGCTCATTCACTCATGCACACACTCATCCTTTGTCTCTCCCTCCTTCCTTACAGTATATGAATAGGCATCTACGATAAGCTGTAATTGGCTTGCTTAGACGGGGCATGGGGTACTGACATGCCGTGCGGCAAACAGGCTGAGGCGAGGCGGAAAGCACACAACTGCAGCGGGGCAAAAACACGTCGTCTTTTAGTTCGTCACCATCTTGGCTCCAGCAGCAGAATCCAAGCCTGGCTGGGCTGGAAGGAGGGGTGGAGAAAACACGCACCTTCATCAAACACGGAGGCTGTTAGGCACGCGAGGAAATTGCATTAGCCAGGCCACTCGTGCGGTCCTACTCTCCAGATAATTTGACAAATATTTGGCGAGCGTTTCTTGCGTGGCTAGAGACAATGGCGCTTGGACGGGTGCGAGTCAGAGCCCCATGCAGCCAGCGCAATTCCGAAGTTTCTTGGACTGCCCTCCGGTCTCAGATATCGACGAACAGATTTCAGGGGTCTTGGGGTTTGTAGATGTATTGCGGCACGAGGGTATTCCTTGCAAGTTTCGTCCATCGTCACTCGAGATGTATTTCGCAATTTCCTCTTCCTAAGCTTGTCATATTGGGTGGTGGTAGACAAAGCGGTCTGCAGGTAACAATTCGATGTTTTTCTTTTTCAAGAAGAAAGCAGAGAGGAAATAGTGAAACAATCACATGTTATGACAAATAACTTAACAATCTTCCATCGCACGAAGAATCATTATTATGTTGAGCGACAATTGTGAAAATCGGTAGCTAGAATATTTTGTCGCCATCTCTGTGCAAGTTTGGCGTGGCCTCTTTTTCCATCTCGAATTCTTGTACTTGAGCTTGGGGCGGTATTTACTCCAATGTCCACTAACACTATTATCTTTTGACGTTCATGCATTCCTGTCTTAATTGTGTTTCTCAATTGGGCTGTAGTACCCGAAGTGAACGAAGGCCGAAGTGAACTTTGGGAAATTCGTGTTTGGGGACAGTTGCATTACACTTTGGCCTACGTTACTGTCTCACTGAGCTATATGATACTAGTAGTAGTAATCGTGAAGCTCAGTGTACGGCCTAGACCTTCTGCTTCTCCCAAACG